>JARHVA010003893.1:75000-102500 GCA_037957365.1 Torreya grandis | reverse complement strand
TCCTCCTCCAGATCTCCATTCAAGAGAGCCCTCTTGACATCCATTTGATGTACCTACCATCCAAATTGAGTAGTAATAGAAAAAATCAAACAAAAAGTTACCATCTTTGTAGTGGGAGAAAAAGTCTCCTCATAATCAACCCTTCCTCTTGTGCGTAACCTTTTACAACAAGTCTGGCTTTGTGTTTATCCAAGGAACCATCTAATTTGCATTTTACCTTGTAAATCCATTTACAACCAATGGATTTCTTTCTTGGTGGTAGCTCCATGACCTCCCAAGTCTTATTTTTCATCAAAGAATCATATTCCAATTCCATGGTTGATTCTCACTCATGATTTCCTTTGGCCTCTAAAAAATATTTAGGCTCAAATACATATGAAACAATAGTTTTTAGAGCAAAATTATCATGCTGACCTTTATTACCAAATTACTTTCCTGATCTCAATCTTCTTCCTTATACACCATGTGGCAAGTCTCCTTCCTTTAGTGCTTCCATAGTGTCATAATACCACTTTGGCTTCTTTGGTTGTTCTAATGGAACTTCAAAATGACCTACATCAATTACATGCCTAAAATGTGATTCCACTAATGAAATAGAATCTTTCTCAAAATTCACACCATAACTTATAATAGAATCATTAGAAGAAAATAATGACTCAATATCTGAAATTATACCAGTTTCTGTGAACTATGGCATCTATTCATTTACTATGACATCTCTATTTACCACAAATTTGTTAGTAGAAATATCAAGTAATATGTAGGCCTTTGACTGCTCACTATACCCAAAAAACATATATGCTTTGCTTTTTGCATCCAAGTTACTTCTTTTTTGACTAGGAATAATTGCAAAAGCTACACAACCAAAAATTCAAAAAGCACTTACATTTAGAGTTTGACTTGACCAAGCCTCCTTTGGAGTTATATTCTCCAATGATTTTGTAGGACTTCTATCAAGGATGTATATTTTTGTATTCACTACTTCTTCCCAATATCTATATGGGACATTTTTGCTTTAGACCATATAACGAGCCATGTCCATCACTGTCCTATTTCACCTTTCCATAAATCCATTTTGTTATGGAGTGCAAGGGGTAATGTACTATCTATGTATGCCTTTAGAGGCACAAAACTCCTTGAACTATTCTAAGATGAACTCACCCCCATGATCTATTCTAAGTGATTTTACTAATCATCTTACCTATTTTTCAACTATAGCTTTCCAATTAAGAAAGTTAGAAAAATAATTAGATATATTCACTATAAAGTATACCCACTTTTTTATAGAGAAATCATCGACCAACAATAAAAAATAACAAACTCCAGATTAGGTAGGTGTTTGCATTAAACCATGCAAATCTACATGTACTTGATCCAATACTCCCTTAGCTCTTGAAGCTTTACCAACATCAAATGAATGTCTAACTTGCTTCCCCAACTGACATCCAATACATACATGATGACTATCCCAAATAGAATGAATCCACTTAACCATCTTAATTTTGTTCAATGTAGTCAAATACTAGAAATTTAAATGCCCATACCTTTCATGCCATAGTGAACTTATATTATCAATTGCTACAAGTGCACTTTCATTTAATTTTTGTGGATCTACAAGCTTATACAAGCCTTTCTCACTAATCTCAACAACAATAATATTATTATCTCTGGTAGTGACTAAACATTGTTGTCATTGAAACTTTAAAAGAAAATTAGATTTTGAAGTGATCTCACTAATGGAAAGCAAATTTTTGTTCATATCAGGCACATACTTAACATTATTAAATGTATACCAAACTACACCATTAAAACTAATCTAAACATTACCATATCCTTTCACAAAATGAGTCATACCATCTCCCAAAGATATAGATTCATTATCACTATCATTTTCAAAAAAAATCACAGACCAGTCCTTATGGCATGTATAATGGTGAGATGCCCCTAAATAAAATTACCAAACTTGATCCACCATAGAATTACTACGGAAGCCATGAAAGTAAAATCTAGAGATTTTTCCTTGCCTTTACCTTCAACTATATTTGCATGATGAGCTTTCTTTTTGGGATTAGTAATATCCTATTGTATTTTCTTACAATCTTTCTTAAGATGATAAGGTTGCTTAGAGAAAAATCATTTCCACTTAGATCTCTTATGAGAACCACTTATTTATGAAGTTTTTATTGGAGAACTAGTAGTTTTACCAAACTGCTTACCCTTTCCCTTGATAAAGAATGCACTCTCTGTAGAAGTAGATGTAGATAACATTATCTATTCCTACCATCTCTTCTTCTATAATAGTGTAGAGTAAAAAATACTCTACGTTTCATTCTAATTTTCAGTTGCACACTGTAAAATTTTGTTCCCACATACTTTGGTTCAAGACGGCGAAGTTTTGAAATAGAGCGTAGGCTCTAATTTCCTTTTGATTTATTTTTCTCTAAGTGTTGAAGTCAGGTGGAAGCTGCCAAGTGTCATCGACCGAGGCACCTTTTATAAAATTTTTAAGTAAAGCAGAGATTGCCACATATCTCATAGTAACTCAGTGAAACGTGACAAGTGTCGGCATCCACATTTCAAATCTCTTTTGAGTGGAAGGTTTCAACAAGCTAAGAGTCAAGATCAGGCGGAGGGTGCCAAGTGGCAATCACGGAAGGTTTCAATTTGCTTTTCTAAAAGTGACAGAAGACGCCATGTATCCTAGCTAAAGAGAGCAGAAGCCACCACGTGTCAACCTCTGAATTTTCTTCATTTTGTTTCACCAATATAGTAAAGACTATGGTGGGTCTCAGGTTTTGTTTCTGAAGCAAGCGAAAGTCACCAAGTGTCGATGTCTGTGTAAATATGAAATGAGGCCCAATTATTTCTATAATATAAAAAGAGCGATGTAGATACCAACACGTGTCACCTTTCACAGGTTTCTCAAAAGGTGGTTAAAAGCAATGGAGATTGCCACATATCCCTAGTTAATTAAAATGGAGATTGCCATGTATCCTTTGTTGAGGCCAGCAAAAATCACCACCTGTCCCTATATCTTTTTTTAAGTTACTCAGGTGACAAATGCTGTGGGTCTTATTTTTTGTTAAATTGTTAAAGTTTCGAAGAAGTGGAATGCGACAGGTGTCAAAGGTGGAACACTCCTAAGCAAAGACACAAAAGAAGTATAAGTTATGCGAAAAGTACCACGTGTCTTCGGTAAGTGTTGTGGAACATGACAAGTGTCATTCTTTGGTGTCTCCTAAGTAATAAGAAGGTTTTCAAGGAATTGGCCAAGTGTCCTCTTCCATTTAATAGAAGGGAGCATCTTGCGATCTGTTTCAGCCAATGAATTGCTGGAAGATAGAGCCTTTCAGAATCTAAGAAATATCTTATGTTAGACACTTCCATTTTGATTAGAATTCAGTTGGGCCGTTAGATTGGGAACACGCAGACAATCTGGAGTGAATCCAAGGCTATAAATAAGGGTGCAAAGATCATCAAAAGAGGGATAAAGATCATATACTTAGAGAGATTTTTTTGAGAGAATTATTGTCAAGAGTTTTAGACTTTCTATAGCTATGATTAGGAATATCATTTGCCTTTGTTCTATTTTCTTAAGTTGGAAAGTTTATGTAAATGTGCATGTTTCTGTGCCTCTTATGTGACTAGAGAATTAATAAGAAGACTAAATCCTATGCCTTTGTTGATATTTTCTATGTCATTGCAAAAGTAGTCTAAGCTGTGTTGTCAATGGTTTTAGACTTTCTAGAGTTGTGATTAGGAATATCATTTGCCTTTGTTCTATTTTCTTGAGTTGGAAATTTTATATAACTGTGCATGTTTTTTTGCCTCTTATGTGACTGGAGAATTAATAAGAAGATTGAATCATGTGCCTTTGTTGATATTTTTCATGTCACTACAAAAGTAGTCTAAGCTGTGAGCCTCTGTTTTTATTATTTTCATCTTTTACATTGATCATGCCTTGTTTGCTCTTAAATGTAATTGAATCTTACATATAGTATCACTGTGCTTAGAATTAAGGGTCAAATTGCATTTAGGCACATTGCCATAGTTAGATTTTCTTTCTTTCATTTGTGTTTCTGTTAAAATTCCTATCCCTTTTCCCAGTATACGCTTGATACAAAGAAGAGACCAGTTTCTTAAAAATCTAGAGGTTGCTTCAAGTTGCAAGTCTCACATCTTGAAACTTCCCATTGTTGGTGTTAGAAACAAGCACAATTTTAACCATCAACAATTTTTGGCATGCCTGATGGGACAATTTCTTGAAGTTTCTTTTAAGACCGTATGAACCAGAAAGCTATAAGGAGTAAGAGCTGCAAACCAATAACTAGATCTCAGTCTTCTATAAATCTAGATATTCTTTTGCCACCTTTGGTAACTAGTCCAAGAAGAAGAGTCAACCAGTTTATACCAATACCAAGAGAAAATATGGGAGCCCCTATAGCCCCAAGAAATTATGCAAGTTGGAACACTAGTAGTCCTTTGATTCTCCCAATGCCACCAGCCACTTGGGACCCTATCCCAGTGAATGCCTTGAAAGCTCTGCCCAAATTCAGTGGGCAAGACTTCAAAACACCTGAAGAACATCTGTAGGATGTATCAAATGTCTATGTTATACATGTTGTCACACAACAAAATGTGGCCATAAGATTATTAGCAGCTTCTTTTAAAGGGAAAGCTCTAGAATGGTACCGATCCTTGACCCCAAATACCATATCTACATGGGATCAGCTCAGAGATCTTTTCTTTGAAAGATTTGAAGAGAAGGGTGATAAATCTTCTTTATTACAGCAATTGATTACCATCCAAAGGGCACCACAAGAAGCGATGACTGACTTCAATTCTAGATTTCAAAAGACTTGGGAAAGAATCCTTGCTATAGCTAGACCATTACTAGGTATGGCTATAATGTTTTATCTCAAGGCTTTAAATTCAGACATATCTATTATGATTCAGTCACTTGGAGGTCAGACTCTGTCAGACGCTTATGACTATGCAGTCAGAGCCAAAAATAATTTGATAAATGCTAGAAAGTTGCCTCTAAGGTCTCCCATGCCCATGTTTCCAGATATTTCCTTGCCATTACCTCAAGAAGCCCCTAAATCCATAACCCCACCTGTGTCTATGTACACATATCCTCAAACATCTACTAAAGAAAGTGTCCCTGCCTAGTCATCTGAGCTGGATGATATCAAGAATATCTTAAGGACATTTTCTAATGAGCTGATTAATATGAAAAGACAACAGAATACTTATACTACACCCCAATATCAAGGCTATCAAAGAAATAGATTTCATTCACAACCAAACCAATATCAGGTTCCTCAAAGGCAAAATAACCCTCAGCCAGCAAACCAATTAGTTGTAGTCCCTACACCTTCATAGGCTATTCCTCCCAATTCAAATAAGGAGATTGTTCTAGGGCAAAATAACTATGTAGATAGCACCAATGCCTGGTGTTTCCCTTTCAATAATGCTCATACACCTAGAGATTGTCCCATGGGTAATCTACAACAAAAGGTGGTAGAGCAAAGAAGAATGGATGGATAGTTTACAAGTTCTAGTGACAATCAAGCCTACCAATCCTCTGGTATGCAAAATTCAGTCTTAATGGCTCAGATGCAAGGGATGTCTTTGCAACAAGAGGAAGAAATAGCCCCGAAACATGCTTTGTTCTCATGGGTTGAAGATGAAGAATCAATTTTCTTGAACGAAGCTTCCACTTCCAAGAAACCAGTGGTGCAATCAGATTATTATACTAGATCAAAGAGAAGGATGGTGGAATAACCTAAAGATGTAAATAATCAAGTCATGGAGAATCCTCCATTTCAAGGACAAAGAAACAAAGCTGTCAGACAAGAAGTGCCTTAGCTAGTGTAGAATCAAGTGATTCTTTCAAAAATTCAAGAAAAAACAAGATATCCTTATTTTCAAAGAACTCAGACTCTGGGACCAATAAATGTGGTAAATCAATTGAAGAAGACTCCAGCACAAGTATCAATATGGGATATATTGGCTATTCATGAATAGAAGACACTACTACAAGAAGCTCTACAAGGCCAAGCAGTTCCCAAATGTATTGTTATCAAAGAAGGACTTGTTGAAAAAGAAAAGATCAAAGACGCAATTCATCTGCAGACAACAACCCTAGTGAATAATGCACTAGAGGTAAGCAAATCCAAGTTGGATCCCTTCTATTTAACTTTGATAGTTTGCAAGAAATTGTTGCATAATGCAATGATTGATTCAAGGGCTAGTACTATAGTAATGCATAAGCAGACAGCTAATGCTTTAAAAATAAAGTATCAACCACTCACTAAAGGAGTCATGCAGCTAGATGGCAAAGCAGTACAAACAATAGGGAGAATTAAACAACTCCCATTAAAATTATATACTTGTCCCAATATAATTGTAAATCAAGATGTAGTAGTCATAGATATACCTCCTGTATTTGGCTTATGCTTATCCAGAGACTTTACAACCAAGATAGGAGGATATATGTCCCTTGATTGGTCTCATCTCATCCTCAGAACCAAGTACGGTTCAAAGATGAAGATATTATCTAAGCCACTATATAAGGATCACATCACCAATGAACCAACCGCAAAGTTAGAGGCAGCTCATGCTATGATGAATAAATAAGAAAGGGTTTTTGTTGAGTTTGATGAATGGACTGAACATGATCAAGAAGAGGAAAATGATCATTTATTAGCTATGATGCAAAGTGACCCATATGGAAATTATGACTCCATTGGTCTAGGTACTTACATCATATTTGATGAAGATCATAAAATCCCAAATGTTTTAAAGGAAGAAAAGTCAAAAGATACCTCTTCTATTAATCCTTGAGTCTATCAACATGAATTCCATATTTCGAGTGAGAAGTCACAATTGTATGCCTTAATCTCTGATGAAGAAGAGATAATTTTTTACTTTCTTCTTACTTTGCAAGATGATGTGGAGGAGCATGGACATTGCCTTGATCATGATTTGAACGATTTTTTTGAAATCATTAGATCAGGTTATACTATTTTTCAAGAAGGCTGTGAGCTGGTTGCAGATGAACAAGACAACATTGAGACTCAATTACATATGCAAAATTATTGCAAACTTTCAGAATTATCCTTTCGAGAGATTGGTTATTTTGAAGTCATTAAAAAAGATGATCATGCAATAGAACCTGAGTTTGAGGCAGAAGGAGATAAGCAAATAAATGATATATATCAAAGGGCTTTTGTTGATGAGTAAATAATCATTAATTTCTTGATAAGACATACCAGTATCAAGAATTGGCATTCGACAAGCTTCCAAGAACAAGAAGAGTTTATATATGTTGGAAGCAGGTTTGACTCAGACTCACTCAAATGTAGGCCAATCAACATGGCATACAAAGAAATCAAGTCACTAGAGCTATATCCAATTCAACCACTTGTCCAGAAACATAAGTCATCTTGCCATGAAGGATACTTTAGAAATTCTTCTTTTGATCCAGGAGGGAGATAAAGATACTTGGTTAATGTATTATAGTTAGATAGTTTTCCCTTTCTATATTGCTTTGTTTTCCCATTTTTATTTTCCTACTTTTCTTTTAAATAAGTGTTCTTTAAACATGTAGTTGACAGCTTAGAGAATTTTCAAAATTTTCAAAATTTCTCAATACATTGAATATCTTCCAAATCTTTAGAAATCCCCAAGGTACCTTGCACTGCCACTTGCATAACGTGTCTATCTCACTGTCCCATAAAGATTGAGTAAGATTTGCTAATGGTTATCTAAGTTTAATGCCATTTTGAGACTTGATAGGTCAATAAATACCTATTATCAAGAGTTAAAGCTTACAGTTTCTCAAACATTCCTGCATCTGTGAGAAAATATCCTGCTACTTGCATTTTCAGTTCCTAGTAAACTTGCTTCAGCGAAGGTGTTTCTATTTTGCAAAAGTTCATACCAGTTATCACATAATAGATATACAGATGGAGGGAGCACAGTCTTTGTAACAAGGAGCTAGGATCTATGAATCCCTTGACAAGTTTCTTGTGAGCAAGTCATATGCTCCAGCTCCTGTGCAACCATTGAAGACCTATCCACGAACCAGAATCCCTAAAGTTGGTCAAGCAAGTGATCCAGTAAAGATAAAAGATTATGCAGATGGAGTCATGGACCCAATTCTTCAAAGAGCAAGTAGAAAAATTCTTAGAGAAAGGGCACATCAAAGGTGTCTCAAGAGGGCCACAGTGGGGCAATATGAGACATTTGCCATGAGGATATGGACTTCACAACTGGCACAATTCATTGTCCCAGCTATGCATCCAATGCCCTAACTTGGTCAAATTATGCACAGACTTGTTCCATGCACCCTCAAGCACCATTCAATAGGTTCCACTCATGATGCAAATCACATCGTAGGCTATTAGAGATATGTTAGCCCTATATCATGATAAGATAGCTATGTTTCCCACTATTGCTAAAATGCAAAGAATGTGGGCAAACATCAATACCCAGTTGAGGTTCTTAAGATCCAAATTACAAATGGGAGATGATGATACTACTATGCCTACACTCCCTGCAATAAGAGCCCAATTCGCACAAGCTAGCCAAGATGCACTATCTATGATGGCTTTCTTCTTTGGCATGAAAGATGATATGGTAGTTTATGGAGAACAAATGGCTATTCTCTTCAGGCTAAAGACCGTCGACAAAACTCAGGAGTATCGGCTTTATTTTTTTAGCAGATTGCATTTTCCATGGTGGAACAATTGGCCCAATTCAAATCAAAAGGAATTTTCAGGTACTCTTCTTATTTGTTCCACCTTATGATGTATCAAAACTCTAACATCTTTGCCCAACATATGCATCTTGATATGTATGACCCAAGTTTCGATTTACAAAGGACCATTCTTGTGTCTGCATGGACACATATTTTGTCAAAAACTAGTGACCCATATGAATTATGGGAACTATTTGTTACCCCTACTTTTTGTCACCTTAGCCCCAAACCAATTATGAATAGACTATTTCCAAGTGTTTCAAACCTTCTGGCCAGTTGCCCAATTCCTTGTGATTTCTATTTTGGATCTCACCATACAATTATTTGAGTCCATGGTTTTTGTGGGGAACCAATGTTGCTACCCAAGATTTTGACTCTTAGGTTAGCATTCTTAGAGGGTCACTAGGCAAGTGTCTATAGTAGACAATGAATATGGATCTACGAAGAGGAAGAGAAAAATGTATGACCTCCCATGTATGACAACCAGCATGGTATTAGAAGCCAGAGATGTTGAGATTGTGTTGCTTAGAAAGATGACCTTCTTGGGTTTCCTGCTAATCGAAGACAAATGGGTATATGACCCAAATGGTTTCATAGCTTCCTGGATAAGGACTAACAGGTTTGTAACTAGAATTGCACATGAAGGCTGCCTTTTTGGGAAAATAGGAAAAATCCTAGAGAAAATACTCCTAGATTTTATGTTGAATTAATAGATTTGCCCCTTCCACAAAATAGACCATGGGAAACTTTCTATGCTAAGAAGAGGGATTATGATGACTTCTAGATTAAGAAGGACACTAAAGAATAAAGATTGGGATGCTAAGAAAATAGAATCCTATTAAAAATATAGGCAAGAAATTTGTCAAACAACCCATTCTTTTGGGAACGTGGACTCAGATGAGAGATGGGAGGAACTCTGGGATGAGTGCCATCTCTCCCTTGTATCTATCCCAGAGACAAGTAATTTGTTGACACTGGGTGTAGAACCAGAAGCCATAGTAGGGTCTAGCCATGAAGCCTAGGCCCCAAGGCAAACTGCAGCTGCAGTCACTGTAACAGTTTGGCCCCAATCTCTTAGCGTCATGGAACAACAAAAGAGTGTGTTGCTTTCACCACCCAAAGCTTCCCCATTAGTAGTAGTTATTAAAGTTCCCAGTTCCCCACAAACACCACTAACAACAGTGGTAAATATTGAAGAGAGGGGAGCACAACAAAAGAAGAAACACTAAAAAAGAGAAAGAGGGTGCAGTTTCAGTTTGATTTAGAAGAGGAAGCAAAACCTTCACAATGCCAATTATAGAGTACTGTAATTGCTCCTCAGGTAAGTATTATTCCTCCTTTTCCTTCTTAATCTCTTTCTTCTCTTATTGGCATGATGATTCCATCTAGCTAGATGGCATCCCCTGCCACTTCTGCCATTCCCATTTCTCACTTCGCCCCATCTATCCCTACTCAAGCTTTAACATTACCTCACTTTTCCCCTCTATTCCCAAGAAACTTTCCACTCAGATTGCCCATAGCCAACAATTGGCTATTCAATATGGCTTACCACAGGGACATCCTTTTGTGGGTGGGCACATTGCCTCTCCTACCTTTTAGACCCAAGCAGATGCTGCTAGGAAGGAAAGGGAAGCCCGAAGAGAGAAAAAGAAGATCAAGAAAAATAAAGCCTTAGTTACACCCCATCTACGGCCACAATTTGACCCCATTTAGCAGCAATTGATGGTGACTCATTTGTCACCAAATGTAATCAAGCCAAGTGAGTAGATGCAGCCAAAAGACTACACAATGAATGCAGTGGCCATAGACATTTCCTTGTTCAGGCCACAAGACAAAATTGAGTTGCTAACCGAATCCACTTCTGTAGTTGTTGAAGACTACTTGAAGACATCAAGGAGACTACAGAAGATGGAGGTCAATTTAGCCAAGGAAAATGCAAATTGTAATAGTTTGACCATAGAAATCAATAGAAGAGACAATGAGATAGAAAATATGAATAAATAGTTGCAAGATACTGTTTCTTTTCAAACTCACTGGGTAGTCCATGCTCAAAATGACTCCTTAAAAGTAGGGCTAATGCAGGTAAAAGATGCGGTGATGACCCTAAGGTGGGAAATAGTAGCATTGCAAGAAAAATGTGAGTAACACCTACTATAGGTTACTCAATTGCATCAAAAGTTAGTAAGTGAAAAAAATAATATTGCGGCTATACAAGCCCAATTTCAAGCAGAGCAACAAAAAGCAGAATAATTGACACTGGAGCTGGCCAATAGGCCAAATAATATCAGAGTGTTAAGTCTGGTGAAGGAGCTATATGAATCCATGTGGAAGAGAATCTCTTCAGAGATTATTCAGCTCAGGCCTTCTCTCACCTTCCTGCTAAATGCACAAAAATTGTTTGAAAAGGTGGAGAATTCAGTTGTAAACACTCTGGCTACAATTTTTGGGAGAGTATTAGACTCTAAAAAGTTGTTGTAAAATTTTTATGATGCAACGGATGGAACTTTGTCAGCATCAGGAATTGAGAATAGAATGGTCGCTGCTAAGTGAGTGAATGAGGTTCTTAGTTGTAATTCCATAGCCATCAGTTGCAGAGAGATCCTAGATGTCATGAAAGAAGGAATCAGTGAAATGAAACAACACATTGAAGATCTAGTGCAATTAGGTCTTCCTTCTCCGTTCCCTGAAGACAACACAGTGCTAATGGTTGACAAAATTGAACCTTTGCTATTGGCCAAATAGAATGATCAGACAGTTCTTTAGGATTTAAGGGATGATTCATCAGTCCCTAAAGTAGAAGCTATTTTGATTCATGTTTCCCAACTTGAATTCAAATTGAAGGCTACAGTTCAGATTATGTAGAATTTTTCACACAAGGATATTATTAACCTTGATTTAGCCTTTAATGAATTGCAAAATAAATAGGGGTTATTTGATGATGAGTGGTTTGCCTACCAAATAACATTACTGAAGCTATAATTTTGAAATTTTGATCTTGTGAGAGTTGTGGTTTCTTTTTGAGCAGGCTCAAAAGTCCTTGGGGTCACCAATAACTATAGAGTAAAAATTACTCTATAATTCATTCTAATTTTTAGTTGCACACTGTAAAATTTTTTTCCTACATACTTTGGTTCGAGACGGTGAAGTTTTGAAATAGAGTGTGGGCTTTAATTTCCTTTTGATTCATTTTTCTCTAAGTGTTGAAGTCAGGCGGAAGCTACCAAGTGTCATCGGCTGAGGCACCTTTCACAATTTTTTTAAGTAAAGTAGAGATTGCCACGTATCTCATAGTAAGTTAGTGGAATGTGACAAGTGTCAACATTCACATTTCATATCAGCATCCACATTTCAAATCTCTTTTGAGCGGAAGGTTTCAACAAGCTAAGAGTCAAGATCAGGCAGAGGGTGCCAAGTGGTAATTGCAGAAGGTTTTAATTTGCTTTTCTAAAAGCAATAGAATATGCCACGTATCCTAGCTGAAGAGAGCAGAAGCCACCATGTGTCAACCTCTGAATTTTATTCATTTTGTTTCACCAATATAGTAAAGACTGTGGTGGGTCTCAAGTTTTGTTTTTGAAGCAAGCGGAAGCCACCAAGTGTCATTGTCCATGTAAATATGAAATGAGGCCCGATTGTTTCTATAATATAAATAGAGTGATGTGCATACCAGCACGTGTCACCTTCTGCAGGTTTCTCAAAAGGTGGCTAAAAGTAGCAGAGATTGCCACATATCCCTAGTTAAGTAAAGTGGAGATTGCCACGTATCCTTTGTTGAGGCAAGTGGAAATTGCCACTTGTCCCTATACCTTTTTTTAAGTTGCTCAGGTGAGAAATGTTGTGGGTATTATTTTTTGTTAAATTGTTAAAGTTTCAAAGAAGTGGATTGCGACAGGTGTCAAAGGTAGAACACTCTTAAGCAAAGATACAAAAGAAGTATAAGTTACACAAAAAGTGTCACGTGTCTTCGATAAGTGTTGTGGAACATGCCAAGTGTCATTCTTCAGTGTCTCCTAAGTAATAAGAAGGTTTTCAAGGATTTGGCCAAGTTTCCTCTTCCGTTTAATAGAAGGGAGCATCCTGCGATTTATTTTAGCCAATGAACTGCCAGAAGATAGAGCATTTTAGAATCTAAGAAATATCTTCTGTTAGACACTTCTAGTTCAGTTAGATTTCAGTTGGGCCATTAGATTGGGAACACGCAAATAATTTGGAGTGAATCTAAGGCTATAAATAAGGGTGTAGAGATCACTAGAAGAGGGATAAAGATCAAATACTTAGAGATATTTTTCTGAGAGAATTATTGTCAAGAGTTTTAGACTTTCTAGAGCTGTGATTAGGAATATCATTTGCCTTTGTTCTATTTTCTTAAGTTGGAAATTTTATGTAATTGTGCATGTTTCTGTGCCTCTTATTTGACTATAGAATTAATAAGAAGACTAAATCCTATGCCTTTTTTGATATTTTCTGTGTCATTACAAAAGTAGTCTAAGCTATGTTGTCAAAGGTTTTAGACTTTCTAGAGCTATGATTAGGAATATCATTTGCCTTTGTTCTATTTTCTTGAGTTGGAAATTTTATATAAATGTGCATGTTTTTGTGCCTCTTATGTGACTAGAGAATTAATAAAAAGATTGAATCCTGTGCCTTTGTTGATATTTTCTATGTCACTGCAAAAGTAGTCTAAGTTATGAGCCTCTATTTCTATTATTTTCATCTTTTACATTAATCATGCCTTGTTTGCTCTTAAATGTAATTGAATCTTACATATAGTCTCATTGTTCTTAGAATTAAGGGTCGAATTACATTCAGGGGCATTGCCATAGTTAGATTTTATTTCTTGCATTTGTGTTTTTGTTAAAATTCCTATGCCTTTTCCTAGTATATGCTTGATACAAAGAAGAGACCAGCTTCTTAAAAATTTGGAGGTTGTTTCAAGTCGCAAGTCCCACATCTTGAAACTTCCCATTATTGGTGTCAGAAACAATTGCAATTTTAACCATCAACAAATAGCAATGTGGACAACTTTTCAAAGTACAATGTTTGGGTCTCAACAATCATGTGCAAGGACTTCACAAAGGACTCAAATGAAGGTGGAAGATTCTGCATGACCAAAGCAATCAGATCTTGCTCATTAATAGGCTTTTGCACAAACTTCAACTAATCACTGATGTCCTTGATCTATAATAAAAACTCAAAAATGGAGCCACCTTACTACATCTTAATAGAAAATAACAAATTCTTCAAATACAATACCCTATTAGCTTCAGAAGCCTGGTATTTAGAAGTAAGACTAATCCACAAAACTGATGCAATGGTTGCATTTCTAACCTTTGAGATTAGATTATCTGCTATTGATAGTTTTAACAACATAAGAGCCTCATGATGATGTTTATCATAGTCATCGGTACCTGTGGTAGGTCTTTACTCTTTATCGAGCACTATTTGATCAAGATTTTGATATTCACATATCGTCAAAATTTTATGACATCACAAACTAAAATTTTAGCCTATCAATTTTTATGAATTTAGCAACAAGAGGTGTTGTAAATTAGCCATTTTGATCTACTTTTTACAAAAAATGAAAATACCAAAAAAATATGACTTTAGAAAAAATTCCTCCTACCCACTAATTTAAATCACAAACTAGTTAATACCTTCAGTTTTTAGCAAAAAACTCAACACTGTTTGAGAAATTTTAAAGTTTTTATCTTTAAAAACACTAAAAAATAGACAAAAATAATTTTATCTAGAGATATACAATTCCAATTTGAAAAATTCCTTTTCTACCAACATCCAAATTAAAAATCCAAAAAATGATAAAATTTTCACCTTCTAAAACTTTTTTGAGATAATTAGTCACCAGTAGGTCCCCAATAACCCTTATAAGCTACAGTTTTGAATTATTTCAATTAAAAAATTAAAATTAATTGAAATAATAAAGCTTTAGATTAAAATTTTCATAAAAATAATTATCCAATCAGAAAATTAGCCTACCTGCAAAATGTTAGATGTAGATTTTGGGAGAAATACTTAGCCAAATTAAATTCTATCAGTTCCTATCATCTCTTCTCAGAAAATAGAAATTTTTGGACCCCTCACTCACCAAAAATAGTTCCCAAATAAAAATTTTGTCTCTTCCCCAAACCATATAGAAATGACCAACTAGAAAACTTCAAATATAGTTTTTAGACAAAATACTCAGCGGAATTTAATTCTGTCTAATCTAGTAGACAAATTCTGAGCCAGAGAATTTTATAGAAAAAAGAATCATAAAAATAGTGATAAAATGATTTTTTTTTGGGATTTTTCTCTAATTTAAATGGCTGGTCATAGGAAAAAAAAATTCCTCTCACGGCTTTTCACCAAGCGCTTCACGCTTCTCCCTAACAAGATCCTCCTCTCTTGCTTCACAAGTTTCATCCCAAGCTTCTAAAACTGCAAGCTTTGATTACCATATTAGATAAAACATAGAGAGTGAGAAATAAATATATTGTATTCATAGCGTACATTCCATATATTAACAATACAAGAAGGCCTATTAAATAGGTAAAGAAATGAGGCACCTAAGAAACATGTGAAAAGAGTGGGTAAAAAAACCAATGTCAGCTAGCATGAAAATAGCTAAGCCCATTAAACAAATTAACCTCTTAACCCAAGTGGTTAAGTGAAATAACCATAGATTTATTACCTTAGTCAATATCCCAATGTAGATACATAATTACGCTAACACCATTATGTCCTCTTCATTTCATTGGACCACTATTTGTCCGTTCAAAACTTTCGCATGCTTGTGATTATCTTTTTCTCACAATTAATTGTTTACATGAATATTTTTATTTTATAGTTATATATTTTTTATTTCCTTTATAGTATAAGTAATTGATTTTTTTTTTTTTTTTGCATGTTTAATTCTATTTTTATGCAAGAAGCTTCTAAACCATAAAGTAGTATCTACTTTCCAAAAATTCAATTCAGTAATTCAATTTCAATAATGTGTTTACTTTTCAAGCAAGTGTGATTTACTTCCAAATAAAAGTGTGGTGTGTTTCAATTTAGTATTTAATTTGATTAAAATATTTAACTATCTATAAAAATATTAGAATATATTAGTTTTCTTGGTCAATCAAAATGACTTAGTGTTGCATATATAGTGTAGATCCCTTGTAAAAAATTATGTTCTTGGATTTACATAAGTAAATGTATTCACCTAATGTTTTGGACCAGTCGAGTATTAGGTTCTTGAATCACTAACATAGATTCATGTTTTCTACTATTGTATTTCCTATAGCATAAACTAAGTAAAAACAATAAAAAACCTATTTTCACTAACCTTGTGCATGATTAAGCAAAGTTTTAAAAGTTGCATGGTTGCATGCAATGTGAGAGAGATTATTTGGTTAGATTTATGCCTAAGATATTAAAATTTGATATAGGATTATAGATTAATGTACCTCTTAAATCCTCTAAAAATAATAGAATGACATATATTGTCATCTCACATCCAACATTATCAAAGGGGTTGTAAGAAGAAGCAACAACTGAAAAGTTGCTAGTAGAATTGGTAGAATAGTCTGAGACCAAAGAAGTAGAAGAATCTACCATTCTTGCGAAGGACATCCTTATAGCCTTATAAAGGTTCTAATTTTTCCATTGTACCAAGTATTATGGAATTAATACCTTCCACTCTCACCTAAACCCATCTCCAAAAGATCATCTTACACCCAACTAGTCCCTAAAACGAATCTCAGACCAAAAGAACCAACATAAGCATTAGAAAAAAATATAAAAGAATTTATATAAGATTCATATGAGCATACCTTTGATGATATTATTAGTTATACACATTATATCATTCGATTCCACTCTACTATTTGGCTAGAAGACCTTGATTAGATTCCTTACATAGTACCTACTTGTACATAGCTTCTTTGTTACTATTTTATTTTTGTTGCTTATTTTTATACACTCAATCAACTTATTTTAGTGATTAGATTTATATTTTAATTTTGGTATACTTTCTATTTTTTTTGCTTCAACCCCATTTATACAAAACACAACAACCATTTTACCCATTTTACTAAGCTTTCAATACACATATCTTTCACAGAAACTCATTTGCTTATTATTGAACATATATTCATTCTCTAAGACATCATGTACTTTCATGTTCATATCTACCTAATTTAACATTGGTTTACATGTCCTTGCTTTCCATCTTTACAAAACTACATTCACATTTGGGGTATCTCACATGGCTTCCTCGTTGCCATACTTTGGTTCAGCACCTTGTTGAGGGTTATTCAAATGTTCACTCCCTTCTACTTTTCCAACCTTGCTTATTGTTTTAATTTTTATAGATTTGTCATTATGCATGCTTCTCTTTTAAAATATGAAAAAAATATAAAATCATTCATATATATGCTAAAAATACCCCAAAAATATAAATATTTACAAAAAATAAATAATTATGACCTTTAGGCATCTCTTTATGTTGTTGGATATGTCTTTTTTATGTCATATATATCTATTTTTTAGTACATAGTATATTTTTATTAAATAATTCTTCTCATAAGGTATTTGAGTCTATAAAAGGACAAACTTCATAGTGAAAAATAGTCTTTGTACACAATCAATATGGACAAAGTAGTGCAGTAGGAAGACAATGGCACACTATGTACTTTTCCTCTATTGTGCACCTATCCCTAAGCATTGTTTGCTCTTTGTTTTCAGATTAAACATAATAATACGATATTTTTACATATTTTTTACACACAAAACAAAAAAACCACATTTAGATATCAGTCAAGTTTCAATCTAAAACATACTTCTACAGGGTTTTAATGTTGGTCAAGCCTTTCAAGAAATCACCTTGTTTAGTTTTGGGCATTACATTATTTTGTAAGAACACCTAAAATTTTTATCTAACTACAACCTCATTTCCCTATTAATCTATAAATGAAAATACATGATTTAACCTTTCATTCTATCTTCACATATGTTTGGGTGAATATACTACTTGATAAAATGAAACATAAATACATATACTTAGCTTATCATAGATTCATTTATTGTATGTTATTGACATATGCTTATTTCAGTTTTGTAACATGATTCAATTTTTTCTCTTATTGTATGTGACACTCAGCCTTGTATATGTTCAATATATGTTTTGATTGTATGGAAAAATCTTGACTTATATGTGTGGCCTTTGGGATTCTTTTATTTTTCAATAGTTTCATGTCCCTTATATTCATCCTTTAGGATTCATGTGTGACATCTATGCAAATATTTTTACACTCTTTGTGACATCTTACATGTCCCTTGTATGAGATATCTAGGCCTAACTACATGACAATTGTGGGACTTTTCTTACATATTTTATATTGGTTACTATGGTGCCATGATTATTATCATGTACACACACACACACACACACACACACACATGTGCGCGCACACGTGTGTGTGTGTGTGTGTGTGTGTGTGTGTTCAATATATGTTTTGGTTGTATCAAAAAATCATGCCTTATATGTGTGGCATTTGGGATTCTTTTATTTTTCAATAGTTTCATGTCCCTTATATTCATCCTTTGGGATTCATGTGTGATATCTATGCAAATATTTTTACACTCTTTGTGACATCTTACATGTTTTATATTGGTTACTATGGTGCCATTATTATTATCATGCATGCATGTGTGCACGCACGTGCACACACACACACACGTGTGTGTGTGTGTGTGTGCGCGCACACACACACATGCACGTGTGTGTGTGTGTGTGCACGCACACGCATGCATGTGTGTGTGTGTGTGCACGCACACGCATGCATGTGTGTGTGTGTGTGTGTGTGTGTGTGTGTGTGTGTGTGTGTGTGTGTGTGTGTGTGTGTGTGTGTGTGTGTGTGTGTGTGTGTGTGTGTGCACATGTGCATGCACATACACACACACATATATGTATGTATGTGTGTGTGCACATGTGCATGCACATACACACACACATATATAATATACATACATATATATATATATATATATATATATATATATATATATATATATATATATATATATATATATATATATGTATGTATGTATGTATGTATGTATATTATATATGTATGCATGTGTGTGTGTGTGTGTGCACATGTGCATGCACATACACACACACATATATGTATGTATGTATGTGTGTATGTATGAATGTATGTATGTATGTATGTATATACATATACATATATAATATACATATACATATATATATATATATATATATATATATATATATATATATATATGTATGTATGTATGTATGTATGTATGTATATTATATATGTATGCATGTGTGTGTGTGTACACACACACACACACACACATATGTATGTATGTATGTATATTATATATGTATGCATGTGTGTGTGTGTGTGTGTGTGTGTGTGTGTGTGTGTGTGTGTGTGTGTGTGTGTGTGTGTGTGTGTGTGTGTGTACACATATACATACATACATAATTTTCATCATGTAAGTTTGATATAGCATTGTAATAATGAATGAAGCATGTAAACACTTATGATTATTGTATATCTATTTTAAATGTTGAAAATTTGAAGCATTGAAACACATAGATAATATGTGCAACACACACACACACACACACATCATGCACATATTATCTGTGTGTTTCAATGCTTCAAATTTTCAACATTTAAAATACATATACAATAATCATAAGTTTTTACATGCTTTATTCATTATTACAATGCTATATCAAACTTACATGATGCAAATAAAATATACATTTTCAATTACTTTGATGTTAAATCTTTAATTTTTCAACACAAAATTAATATATGAAACTGCTATTACATGCTTATCTATCTTTCAAAAATACTCACTTTTTATTTTGAGACAAGTGATTTGTAGGAAATATCCCTCATATTTAAAGGGGGCATCAAAATGAGTTGTTACAAGAAGTAAATTTTCACATATGACATTTTACATTGTACAAAAATCATAACTTTTAAATTATGAGAGCATTCATCTTATTTATGCACTCCACTCATATGACAACTTGAGCAAAGACACATTTGTGGGAAGATGGTTACAAAGATTCAAACAATTTTAAAAATATCATAATTATAACTCTATATCATACAAAGGTAATGGCATACATTCATGACCAAGCTACTATGTTGAAAAAAATTAGGTTTTATCTTTTTCAAAAATCAAGTGTCAAATTTCAAGAATTTATAGTTTGAATATAATTTTGTCTATAATGGTGGGATTCATATTTTACAAGTGAACCATGTTTGATCTTAGTGATGCTCCACATATTGGATATAATTTATATATCCATGTAATGACTCCCACTTCTTCTCTTTCAGTTCAATAAGTGGGTTGCATGAAATCTTAGTGACGCTCAATGTTTTATTTTCACTTTAACAAACCACTTTGTTGGTTTCCATCTCTTCACACATTGTATAGTACTCTATGAGGTTTTTAACATATATATTTCCAACTAAATTATATACACTTATCTTTAAATTGAGTCTTGATCACTTTCAGTTCATCACTTCTCTAGATGTCTCAACAAGGAGGCATGCACATCTCCATGACAAAGATAAAGTGTGCATACACATTCAAGTATCACATTTTATTTACTCTAGTAATTCATGCATCACTAAAATAAATGAGGGGAATCTAGACATTTAAATTTAATTAATAAATGATTAAAATTGTTGGTCCTTACATATTTACCTTGCTTGACCAACTCATCATTTGGATAACCATTTATCTAAATGAAAGCTTTCAAAGTCTTGTAATTATTGAGAATATTCGATTAGTCGTTAAGGTCACATAAAAATGTTGAAATAATAGAGAGAAAAAAAACAATCAATATCACCTTGAGAGAGAATCAAGCCACAAGATTTAGATGAGAGTTCATAAGAAGGGAAACCATCAAATAGATAAAAACCTTACACTCTTAGTAGGATATCTGAAAATAATTCAACTCTAAGTACATAGCAAGTAAAAACCAAGAGAAAGAGAAGAATGTCATCAAGCTAAAAGAGCATCACAAAATTACAAGAGCAAGATTGGTCATACAAGAGAGGGGGAGATGACTCTTTAAATAGAGAAAGAGGAAGGATGAGAGATTTATAATAATCTCATCATGACCTTACAAGGCCTCCTTAGTTTTTCCAAGTGTCCTATTACTAAATAGAGTGGAGTGAAGTGTGTGACATATGGGAAAGGGGAGTTGATTTTGCAAGAAACTCCCAAATCTTACAAGTGAACAAGAGAGGTGAGAGACACCTTATAAATTTGGGATAAAATATATTAATAATAATAATAAACACACACCTAAAAAAGACTTAATATAAGCTTAAAATACTAAATTAATTCAAAATAAGGTTAATCTCAAACGCTCCCCCTTAAAATTAATTTGGGGTTATAAAAGTGGAGAAAATATTTTAAAAACAAGGAAGGGGGTTGACATTACACAATACTTCCCCTTAATTAAAACTTCCTTCAAGAGGAATTAAAATATTTTGAGAAAGAAAGAAGAAGATATGGTGTCGCCAAAAATATCAAGAATGAAGGTGTGATCATAAATAATATTCAATAAGCATCTTTGGAAAATATTGTCAATCCACAATAGAAAAAAGACCAACAAGAAAGAGAAATGATTCACTAGAAATAACAAAACAAAAAAGTTAATACCAATCTTTCATGTTAAATAAATAATATAGCATAAAATGATCTACATCCAAATAATGCACTAAAAATATATTTAATAAAAGAGAATGTTTATAAAGACAACTTCCATCACAAAGTTTGAAATCTTGTACGAAAATAATTTAATAAAAAAAATATCTAAATAAAGCATATTTCTTTTGCAACATAAAAGTAACAAATGTGTAACAAGATGAGTTTATAAAAATTAAGACAAAGATATGTCACTTGAAAAAGAGATTCTATGTGAAACATTGAAATATTTATCACAAGAATACATATCAAAGTCTCTAAAAGATCTAGTATTTTTAAAAATCAAAACTATGTTTACCTTAGATGTAAGTGTTTAGTTATTTTTTAACAATACAAAGTGTCATGACTAGATTTACCACAAGATTTTTATGGATGCAATTTCTAACATTTAGAGATATGATGTTTTTATTTTCTAAAATGATCACAATTTTTATCTTTTTAAACCAAAATATGAGAAGTAAAAATATTTTAATTAAAATAATTTACATAATAATTCATTCGGTGTGGAGGACAATAAGATTTAAAATTTGCATTAGAAGCATTAAAACTGAGGCCTTTATAGCTGCATTAGGATTAAGTAAAATTGGTTTAAATATATAATTTTCACATTTACCAAATCCACCACCCAAGTACCTCATAGAGTTCATAATGTGTAAATTGGAATTAGTAGAAAGAGTGTTCACATGACTTTGATTATAAATGCATTCAAGACCATCGGTAGTGATACCATTATGTGTAAAATATGTAAATTTAACATTTAAAACATCAACAAAAGATTATATTTTCTCTATATGATCATGAAATGAGTTTCACAAAGTAGAAATAGTCAACTCTTGACATTAGAGTTGATGCTTAAAAGCAATGATTTCATCATTTTTAAAAGCAATAGTTTACATAAAAAAAATTAAAAGATAAAAACTAGCTAATTTGAAAAACATTACAAAAAAATATGCAATAAGTTTAAAATAAATATGACTAATAAAAAACACTTACACTAACCTTTCTTGCAAATAAAAGCAAGTTATTGTAATTGTGACAGCGAATTTATCAAAAATTAGCAAGTGAAAGAAAAGAGCTAAACACAAAGGATAATCAATTTCCTATTAATTTCAATGTGGAAGAATACCATTTTGAATGGATTTACACAACTAATGTAGAATTGAATATGATATATAAAGGAATTTTAAAATTTTGATCAATTAAGTTGTAAATGTAAGTTCACACCAAAATCACCACATACAATTTTTGAACAAAACCAAAAAAAACTATTGATATACAAAGAATGTTTTGAATAAAAAATAAAAGTGCAAAGAAAATGTGTTTAAATCACTGAAAAACTCACCAAAAAGCTTTAAAAAGGTGTTTATATAAAAGCAACCTTTGTTTGAAGAGGGAAAAAATTGGTAGTTTTAATTTTTAACTAATAAAATATAAAAATAAGAGGATTTTAATATCTTTACCTACACTTCAGATAATTTTTAATTTTTATTTTTTTTGGTTGGTGGGTTAAATCAACTTATCATGTCATAAAAGATGGAAAAAAACCTTTGAAAAAATCTAAAACTTTTTTCAAAAACAATTCTTCCACAAGCTTTTGAATGAGACAAAGTTTGGATTGAATTCTCAAACTATTAAGAGATGTAAAGTATATTAACATGGAATATTCTAAACATATTTTAGAATACACACACATTTATCACAAAACTTTAACACAATTACCAAAAATTAGGTACTCAAATGATAAACAAAAAATTGTAGATTGCATCTAAGGTTGAGAGGAGGTGAAGCAAAAAAAAACTTACACAAAATGAGAGAAAAATGATGATGCAAGAGCAAATTAAATGCAAGTTTATCAATAAATTTCACCAAACCTTCTTCCTTAAATTAAAAAATTAGCTGCAATTCAACTTAGAGGGCAAAAAACTTTAAAATAGTTTAAGGTACAAATGAGATGGATTTGAAAATTAATTGAGATTCCTCCAAGAAATACTTACACAAAATTTATGTTCAACATTAAAGTGACCAAAGATTTGATATCATATTATATTAGTTGTCAAGATCACATAAAATGTTGAAAGAATAGAGATAAAGAATGAAAAATGAATCATTATCATCTTAATAGAGAATCATGCCATAAGATTGAGACAAGAGTTGACAAATGAGGAAACTGATAAATAGAGAAAATCCCCACAATATTATTATGAGTCTTATAAACAATTCAACTCAAAGTACATAGCAAGTAGAATCCAAGAGATTAAGAGAGAAATAAGAATAATCTCAATCCAAAAGATAATCATAAGATTGCAAGAGCAAGATTGGTCGTATAAGAGATGAGGAGAGGGCTCTTTAAATAGATCAAAAATAAGGATGGGGGGGTTACAAAAATCCCATCATGACCTTACAAGACCTCTTTAGTGTGTGACAAATGTCCTATTTTCAAAGAGAGGGGGAAGTGTGTGGCATGTGGGGAGAGAAGTTACTTATGTAAGTATCTCTAAAATCGTACAAGTGGATAAGAGAATTGAGAGATACCTCATAAATTTGAGATAATAATAATAATAATAATAATAATAATAATAATAATAATAATAATAATAATAATATTAATTACATACCTAAAAGAGACATAGGATAAACCTAAAAGACTAAATTAAACTCAAATAAGGTTAATCTCTAAAAGAGAACATCTTCCAGACTTCCCTAATTTATTCTCATTCATCCCTAATTAGTAGATACTTAACCATCATTCCAATTTAATAAGTCTTTATCCATTTTTACAAGTGTGCACTAGGCAGACAATGAAGCATTTCACATCTTTCCATTAGTGCAGACTTGTATATAATACTCTAATGGTTAGTTTTCAAAAATGACACACTTCCTAAAAAAATTCCCACACATGTTAATAGGTCAGTTATCATAAATAATTCAAAAATTCTCTTATAAGAACACATCAAGTGTCTCACTTGAAACCCCTAGTTACTCTATTTAACACTTTTTTGCAAAAACAATTTCAAAAGCATCTATATATCTAGAAAATATCCTTACTTTAATTTTGTTATAGTAATACAATTATTAGTCAATTTAACATTGTTTTCTTGCAAGTTAAATCCCTACTTTTATCAAACATTCTAATCAAAATTTCTAGTTATGTTTATATGATCTTTCCTAAAGGGAGAACTACATCAAATTGAGGTTCAATTAGACTATATAGGTAGCACTGAGTTAACAAATGGGTTTTCTAAGGATAGCTCAACCATTTATACATTCCCCACTTTTTCCATCTAGGCATTTGATTTTGTATATCTCCTTTTGTAGGCTAGGGTTTTGATTTTGAAGGTGATTTAAACATCCAAATAGGGTTTGAATAGAATTAGATCATATTTAGAGAGTGGCAAACTAATCTATAACTTTAAATTCAACACATAATAAACATAGATAATGTCACACTAGAGGACAGTGGCACACTGCGACCCTATTTGGTTGTTTCACACTTGTACCAAAATACATTGAGGCACTACTTATAATTAAGACTGTATTTCAAGGTTTTTATAATTAGTTTCATTCAGTTGTAATCAAAAAATGAATAAAATAGTTTGAATGAATTATTTTACAAAATATCTCTCTAACCCTAACTCTATTTTCCATTTTAAAGAATTTATAACTTCTATAAATTTTATTTATCATTGTATTTTCATAGTAATATTTTTTATTTATCCCTTAAGTGGTCTCCTTTGATTAATTTTCATAATGTCCCTTTTACCCAAGTTCCCTAGATTAAGAGCATTTGACTCTTCAAATGAGGGATCAAAACCATTGGGGACTTGTTTTGTCATCAAACCAAGGATTAGATTCCTTGGGACCAACTTAAAAGAAAATTTAAGTTGCTCAATAGTGATGTTGAGTCCATCCAAGAAATTCAGAAAGCCATTTTGGACTCCTTTTTTCACAAAATTGGAATTTCCACTAGAGATCCATGGTGGACAGATTAGAATTAGCCTATGACCACCCCTTTCAAAAACTACACCTCTATCTTGGGGTATCAAATTCTAGCTCCTAAGGGTCTTCCCTTGGAAAAATTGAATAAGTTCTGGAATATCAAGTCTCACCACTCTGTGTGGCATAGAATATTTTCCAAGCTTTGGGTTATGCCCAGTGAGCCAAAAAAGCCCATTTTATTTGGTGTTTATTGTACCATGGGCTCTCACTAGGAGAACAGCTAAAGCACCTTGGGGTTGCCAATCCCTTGTACCTATTCTATGGGCAACTTGAGTCAGTTAAGCATGCATTTTATTTTTACCCATATGCCTAGTTTGCTTAGAGATTGATTCATTCATTGTTCCAACCCTTTCATCATGAGCCTTTGACCTAGAAAATTTCTCTCCTAGGGGACTTGGCCCTTTTACCTGTAAAATACAATAAAATGTCTTATTTTTCATGTTGATATTCTTTTTTGTATATGGAAAGATAGAAATAATGCTATCTTTAACAAGCAACCTTTAGATAGATTTTTATTTATTGATAATAAAGTTAATCTTATTTCTAATTTATGTCTTTAGTTAGTTGACCAGACTAATAAAGTCCAGAGGGAACCCTCCCATATTTAGTCATTGATGTATTATTAGGTGGGTGCCCTTTGTGTTATCAGTCAGGTTCTTCTCTCACCTACTTCTCACTATGGCTCGGCTTTGACATTTGGTCATGGCTCAAGGAGGAAAAATTTTAGAGGATGAAGAGGGTACTCCTTATCCCCACATGGTCCCATAAGGTCTCCACCAAGGAAAATCTTATAATGGGGTTATATCTTGAATGTTCATGGTTAACAGGATGGTTGGGGACCTCATACTTAGTCGTAGATAGGTGGTTGGGGGGATCCCCCTCCTGCCAGAGACTAGATGGATGGGTGGGACACTCTACTTCCTCAACTACATAAGTTTCCAAGGTTGGACTTAGCCATTTCCCTTTAAATCTCTGTTGGAGAAGATAGGAATGAAACTAAAGACACTATTAGTGATTAGGAGCCCTTCCATGAATCTGAGGATTTGCCTGCTAATGCAGGGTGGGGAGGAAAGCCTAATAGCCCCCACCTCCACCTCCTCCTACTTCCATGTTTGTGGTAGTGGATTAATTATGTCTTTGATTTACCCTTTTTTGGGTGGCAGAGTTTATTATCTTTGTTTATACTCTCCCTATGGTCGTTTGGTATGGTGTGAAAACTATGGGTGTGACCTTTCCACCCTATTTTTTGTATGAATAGTTGTACTTTATTGAATTAATATAAGTGCTTTTCCATCAAAAATATTTTTTATTTATCTTACAAGATCAAATTTCAAGTTTAAATTACTTTAAAATTAATTTATTTTTCTAATTAATTGTAAAGGTAACAATGATATGCATGCACATGATTTCTCACATTCTCCTCTAGACATAGTTAATGATATGCAATCTTTTGAAAATATCTATCTTCCCTTGGAAGCAATAAGTAATGATATAAATTAATATCACTCTTGAAATGTTACAAGATTCCAATAAATGTGAATTAAGAATACAAAGTGACATTGTGGCTTTATTTTTATAAAACAATGATAATGAAATACTATGCAGTGATTCTCATGGCAGTCATCCTTTATCCATTCAATGCAATTTTCATGATAACACCTATTTTAAGGATTCTCTATTCTCTCCTACATCAATAGAATCAAATAAAGAGCAATACCCTATTCCTACTTCTATAAAACTTCAAAAAATAAGCTAGGTAAGGATTTCCAAGTTTGTACTGACTTTATGTTAGAATGTAATCCTAAGAAATACAAAATAGATGAGTAATTACAACAAAAAAAGAACCTTTCCAAACCACTACCATTCCTCCTATTCATATTTTATCCATTATGCATGTTATTGGATACTTCCAAAATAAATTCCTTAATCTCACTTTAAAAATGATATCATATTGTGCAAATATAAATGATAATTT
>JARHVA010003893.1:45000-70000 GCA_037957365.1 Torreya grandis | reverse complement strand
GGCTTAATACATAATACATCTCAACACATTATGTAATGTAATATTCAAAATGGTTCAAACTAAATGTAATTTCACACTATATATTTGTGACATAATTATTATAAAACATACACATAGGGATTACATAACATACAAGTGTACCCAAAATCAAAGCAAACACATAATACAAAGGGTCAAATAATGAAAAATTGGATTCTACAAAAAAGTATAGTTTTTTCAAATAATAAAAGTAATTCATAAAGCAAGCACATGATAGACATTGACACAAAATATGGGAGCATATGTTAGGCATATGTGCTTGATTTTGAAAAACTCAAAGTATAAAATCATGCACACTTGAATACATATGCATGAACATATGCAAAATGATTACAATAATAAAGTTATAGGTTATGAATTAAATTTCAATTAAACATATAGATGCATAGAATTATATACCGTTAACACTTATCTAGGGGGACATGATACTCATTAATGCTCAAGATTATTCAAATACCAAAGTTCAAAGTCTTAAAGTTACAAAATGGCATGATACTTGTTCAAGTGCATGTTTTAAAATTCAAAGTCACAAATTCGAAGGAAAAATATTCACTTCAATGGCACATGCATATTATTAATTCTCTTTTTATTATGAAAACATAGAATCTATATTCATCTCCAGTGGCATGATTCTATTTATTGTGAATGATGTACGTTTATGTCTAGTGACACTCAATGACCTTGGCATCACTTCTAGCAAACCCTTTTTGGCTTCAGTTTCTTTGGCAATTAGTATATGAAGTACTTTTCCTCATTCATAAGAATTATAATAATGCATCTTTCTAACTCATGGGATTGATTAGTTAATTAAAAATGTTGAGACTTGATCACACTAAACTCATCAATAATTTAACATAAATGATTACTCTATCCAAAGTGGTTCAAAAATGGGGTTCATTTTCTCCAATATCTTATCTCAGAATATGGAATTAGAGCCAACTTAATTATTCTAGTCAATATGGTTATGGGTATAATGACACCTAAAAATGTATATAATCTCCCTTTACTGCTTGAGCGGCTGTTCATTTCTTTGGCCAAGAAATGAGTAAGACTAAAGCATCCTCTCTTCACTTGGCACAACATGAGCATTATTCACAAGTAGCATCATGAAACATGCATATAAGTGAACTCTCTGCTCACTCTTTACCTTTCATAAATTTTAAATTCAAGCTTTTGAATTTTATATATAGAAATTAACCACTACATATGTTGTTGCAAATTGTGCCATGACATATCTTACACAATCAAAATTTTAAATCACATAACAAAGTGTGTCTACACACTTTGGTATTTTTCCTTTACTCTAGCAACTTTATTTCTAGAATAAAGGGAGGAAACTGTAGATAGCCAAATTCGGTAAAATTTCATTTTTTATGAGATTAAGTGAAACATTTTTATGCAAAGACTATTGACAATGAATAATTTATCTATTAACACATTCTATTTAGGCCTTTTTCTCTATTATGGTTCATGAATTTATATATTGGTTATTAATCTTTCCATTTTGTCGTGGGGATCCCTAGTTTTAGTCCTTTGTCCTTCTTGACAAGTTCACAATAATTAGACAAAACTGGCATGTGGCCCTATTTTTTTAGTGTAGACTTATCGAAGCATAATTTTAAGAACTTATTTCAAGTTGTGTTTCATTTCATTCTTATTTTTTCCATTGGGTATTAACTTGGTTCAAATTTTGTGTGCCAATAGGTCCCAAATTCAAAATCAAAATATCTATAAATGCAAGGCTACTCTAATGCATTAAAAATGGTTCTTATGACTCTCTAAAGCTATTCAAATATTTTTATGTTCTATCTATAGGTCTAGTGAAGCTATAGCCAACATTGAATTATCATCTACATACTTGTTCTAAAGGTAAAATAGGAGAAAGATCATTTATACTTGCATTCACCATTCCACACAAACATGCAAGTGGGAGAACTACATTTGATTTTGATCCCTCTTTGAAGTATTGGAAATGTAGTACAGTGCTTGGTCATTTAATGGGAATTGACCAAGGTCAGCCCAACTCAATCTCTTTCCCCTATTTTCTCTATTTCATTCTAATTTGGTTTGTGTGTAGGAAACTAGGAATTTTCATTACAGGTACTTCACATGATATTTCAGTTCTGATAACATGTACATGACCTTAAGTAAGGCATGCACAAGTAGTGAAATAATGAGTTCAACATCACAGTTAATAGGGACATGAATGGATCCTCTTACAACAATTAATAAAAATTTACCAATAATAGGAATTAATGGCATGAATTAAATATAAAAGAACAATTTAAAAGATTGAATTGATTGCAGACCACTTCGAGGGGGAAACCTCTTTTGAGCAATCTCAATACAATAATTTTGTGGATGCCTTCAATGGCCTCAACACTTACTTATATATGAATTCTAATCTAAGAAACTACTAATTCCCATGAATGTGGGATAAAACAAAATGCTCACGGGATGATTACAAAGCATATGCATCCATAACAACTACTAAACAAACAAAGTAAAGAGGAGATATCATAAGTTCATAACATCCCCTCCCTCTTAGATAAAATTTTTTACTCAAAGCTTTAGATGAGGGAATTGGTGTTGAATCTAAAATAGTGGTTCCCATGTTGTATCCTCTGGTTGCATTTCATGTCATTAAATTAAAACCTCGGTGATGGAGTGGAAGTGAATTTACATGTGCACCTATCTAAGATTACCTCTGACTCAAGAAGAATAAATCCTTTATTACCAAGTTCAAGTAAAATAGTCTACACTCTGATCTTTGTGTCAATAACTTATTTTAGACAAGAGACATGAAATACTAGGTGAACTCAAGAAGAAAGTGGGAGATCTAAATTATAAGCAACCAACCCAATCTTTTTAAAAACCTTATAGGGCCCATATAACTTGGGAGATAGTTTATGACACCCTTTGAGTTTTAGGGAGGATTACTTGTAGGGATACAGGTGAAGAAAAACCATATCACCTACTTGAAAAGTGCACTTAAAATGGTATTGATCTACCTGTTGTTGATAGGACCGAAACTCCCCAAAGCTCTGACACAACTTGTTAGATTTAAGAGCACACATGATTACCATTGTATAAGCAATTAAACATGCATAAATACCAGAAAAACAAATAACTATCAATGAGAAAACACATAGAATATGAGAGGCAACACATAATTGTATTCAACTCATTACAAAGGAAATTACAATAAAGAGATCACACTCTTCTTCCACCTCTGTGAGGCTTCCTCCTCAAGGGCTCCAAGTAATCTTCCCACCTGAGTAATCTTCTCTCATAGATCACAACTAACAACTAACACAAGCTGTTGTTCACCTCATTGTAAATCCAGTACAACCGAGTACGAACCGGTACTCCAAGTAGATCTCACCATGATCCTGCTTATGTATTGTTGTCACCTTGGATCCTGATCAACAACCGATCTCGTTCTGACCCTCGCATTCACACACCCCTGCAGACCAACCTGATCTTACTTATCACATGTAGATCTCCTCCATGACCCTGCAACATCCTGCACATCAAACCTGATCTTACATACATGGGGAATCCTACTTGATTCCACCATGGGAAGAACTCTCCAAGCTCTACATGGCTCTTCTACAAGTTTAACACTTAACAATATAGCCCATGAGTCTATTATATAGATCTCATGCATAGACTTAATTTAGACAAGCGGCTCAAAGACTCGAACTGGTCTTTATCATGAAAACAATGTGTTCACTTAACTGACTGTCCGTCAACAGCAGTTTTGACCGCCACAGGCGACCGACGTCGGTCCCTACCTTCCTGGAGGTGACCGACGCCAGCTGATCTCTACTGATGTCGGTTTCCCTTCTACGTCCCCTGACCGACGTCAGTTTTGGCCTACTGACGCCGGTGACTGCATACTCTCAGAAACCTCTGTTTGCAACAAGGTGTAACTTTTAGCTCCACACCCTAACAATCTCCCACTTGGAGATAAAGAGCTGCACCTGTACCCATACCAGTACTCTATCCAATCTACATCCTAGCTTGTATTCCTCTTCAAGCTCCCACTTGAAGACAACCCACCACACTCCTTGTGGTGTTAATCCTGTGCCTGACTTTCTTCATCGTTAGCTTACCTTCTTCTGCCATTGCTATACTCCCACTCAATCAACAACCCCTGTGAGTAACTTGTAATCAACAACACTTAACAGATCTAGGCCATCTGTTAGTCAAACTCGCTCTGAGAACGTCCAACCTCGCTCTAATACCATTTGATGGTATCAGCTCTTGAACCTACAACCAAGGCTCTGATACCAATTGATAGGACTGAAACTCCCCAAAGCTCTAACACAACTTGTCAGATTTAAGAGCACACATGATTACCATTGTATAAGCAATTAAACATGCAGAAATACTAGAAAAACAAATAACTATCAATGAGAAAACACACAGAATCTGGGAGGCAACACACAATTGTATTCAACTCATTACAAAGGAAATTACAATAAAGAGATCACACTCTTCTTCCACCTCTGTGAGGCTTCCTCCTCAAGGGCTCCAAGTAATCTTCCCACCTGAGTAATCTTCTCTCATAGATCACAACTAACAACTAACACAAGTTTTTGTTTACCTCATTGTAAATCCAGTACAACCGAGTACGAACCGGTACTCCAAGTAGATCTCACCATGATCCTGCTTATGTATTGCTGTCACCTTGGATCCTGATCAACAGCCGATCTCGTTCTGACCCTCGCATTCACACACCCCTGCAGACCAACCTGATCTTACTTATCACATGTAGATCTCCTCCATGACCCTGCAACATCCTGCATACCAAACCTGATCTTACATACATGGGGAATCCTACTTGATTCCACCATGGGAAGAACTCTCCAAGCTCTACATGGCTCTTCTACAAGTTTAACACTTAACAATATAGCCCATGAGTCTATTATATAGATCTCATGCATACACTTAATTTAGACAAGCGGCTCAAAGACTCGAACTGGTCTTTATCATGTAAACAACGCGTTCACTTAACTGACTGTCCGTCAATAGTAGTTCTGACCACCACAGGTGACCGACATCGGTCCCTGTCTTCCTGGAGGTGACCGACGCCGGCTGATCTCTGCCGATGTCGGTTTCCCTTCTGCGTCCCCTGACCTACGTCAGTTTTGGCCTACCGACGTCGGCAACTGCATACTCTCATAAACCTCTGTTTGCAACAAGGTGTAGCTTTTAGCTTCACACCCTAACAGTTGTTTCATTCAATTTTATGACATATGAAGATTTTCCCATATTGAGGATCTGATCCTAGGTTTAGAGAATCATGTCAACTACTTGGACTGATGAACTATTACGGTTATATAGAAAGAGCACTGGTGGTGCTTGAACATAGACTGATTCATATGGAGTCTTTTTTGTTGAAGTGTGGTAAGAGGTATTGTACCACCATTCAACAAGAGGGAACCACAAACTTGCCCACTAAGTTGTTGTTGTTCTGAGGTGAAGCAATAGGAGGAAAGTTTCCAAGCATTTGTTGATAATTTTAGTCTAGCCATATGTTTTTGGATGATACCCAAAACTCATCTTTAGTTGAGTACTAGTACATCAAAATAGTTCTATCCAAAAATGGCTGGTGAAGGTTACATCATGATCTAAAATAATGGATGAAGGAATGCCATGAAGATGGAAAATATGGTATAGGAAAATTTGTGTAACTATGAAGGCAATATAAGGATGGCTGAGGGCACAAAAATTATTATATTTGGAGAGGCGATCAACCACAACCAAAATCACCATTTTCCCTCCAAATTTAAGGAGCCTCTCAATGAAATCCATATAAATATTTGTTCAAATCTTGGTAGGAATGGGCAAGGGTTAGAGTAACCCAAGGATGAGTGTTGTTTCACCCTTGTGGTGTTGGCAAGTATCACATTCAACCACCATCTATTGAATTGTCTTTTTCATTATCTTCCAAAAGAAGTTACATCATGTCCACTCATAAGTTTTGAGAAACCCTGATTACCATATGGATGGAGAAGCATGGATTTCATAGAATACAACCTACTATAGATATGTGTTTTGGGGAAGCATCAGATGACCCTTGTATCACAAATAAGCATCATCCTAATAATAATGTGGTACAATTGAGGGGTTAGTGGACAACTATTAAATGATCTGAGATAATGAGGATTCATTGACATACCCCTGCTATACAATGTCCAACCAATTTGGAATGGGCATATAAATAGATAAAAAGGAAGCTTGATCCAAAAATGTGTGAGATAGAACATCAGCCATAATATTCTCTTTACCTTTCTTGTAAGTTATATCATAGTCATAACCCATGAGTTTGCTGACCTATTTCTATTGTGATGGGGTATAGACCCATTGTTCCAAGAAATACTTCAAACTTCGGTCATCAGTTTTGATGCAAAATTTATTACCCAATAGGTATGGCTGCCACTTCTGTAATGTATGTAAAATGTCCATCATTTCCTTCTCATAAGTACAAAGCACTAAATTCTTGCTAGAAATGGCTTTGCTGGTGAATGCAATGGAGCATCCTTCTTAGAGGAGAACAACACCTAGTCCATTGCTTTAAGCATCACTCTCAATAGTGAATGTCTTGATAAAGTCTGGCATAGCTAGAATAGGTGTAGTACACATATCTTAGTTCAATGGTTCAAATGCACACTTAACAGTTTGAGTCCAAGTAAAAAAATATTTTTTCAACATAACTATCAGTGAAGCTGTAATCTTCCCATAATCCTTGATAAACTTGTGATAGTATCTAGTTAGCCCCAAAAAACTATGGAGTCTCTTGAGTTTTTGAGGATGCGGCCAATTTGTCATCGCAGTTATTTTTTTAGAATCCACCAAACCCATTGGGATGAAACAATATGCCCAAGAAACTCCACTTTGTCCCAAGCAAAATCACATTTGGACTATTTTACACAAAGATGATGGTCAAAGAGAAGTTACAATGCGAGCTCCAAATGTTGGAGATGCTCAAACCATGTTTTACTATAGATGAGGATATCATCGAAGAAGACCACAATGGATTTTTTTAGGTAGGGCTGAAATATTTTATTTATCAATGCCTAAAATGTTTAAAGAGCATTAGTGAGGCCAAAGGGCATGACCAAGAACTCATGGTGGCCATCATTTGTGAAAAAAGTTGTCTCAGGGATATCATCCTCATGAAGCTAGATTTGGTGATATCTAGAGCGGAGATCAAACTTGGAGAAAAATTGAATGCCATGAAGCTCATTAATAACAAAGATCAAGAATTTATCCTTGATTATGAGGTGATTAAGGGCATGAAAATCAATGCAAAGGCACCATTGACCATATTTTTTTTGGACAAGGAGAACTGGGGAAGAATATGGGTTTGTATTAGGGTGAATAATGCCTTGTTGTAGTAAGTCTTGAATGAGCATCTTAATCTCATTATTTTACTAAAATGGGTAGCGATAAAGCTTGATGTTGGGAGCAACACTTCTTAAAAGGAGATAAATATGATGGTCCTCTAGTTGTGAAGGTGGCAATCACACTGGTTCGATAAAGACACGTGATACCTCTACAAAATGGTTTGGAGGTCAGGAAGAGTAGTGTAGACTGGTGAGGGTTGATTTGAATGGAATGGAGCTAAGAAATGACACTGTGTAAATTATTATTAAGAAGCTTTTCCATGCGATGTGAAATTATGATGCTGAGAGATCTAGGTTATAAGCCTTTCAATGTGTGTTTTTGGACATTATCTAAAAATTACATTAAAGTTTAACAAAATCCCATAAGATGGGTCTAACTGTGCATAACCATTGGGCTCCCAAAACAACATCACATCCATCTAAGGGCAAGGCAAACATGTTTGAGTGCAAGGTATAATCTCCAATAGAGATACGCACATTGTGACACTTCTTTTTGCAAGGTAGTGTGCCCCCATTGGTAATCATGACTTCAAAGTTGAAATAAGGATGGATAAAATAATCAGCCTGTTTGGTGATCCGAGGGTCTATGAAGTTATGAGTGATACTTGAATCAATGAGTATTGTGAGAGGGAGTTTTTTGAAGTAACCCCTAACTTGCATGGTTTGTGGGGTAGTGACTCCTGCTAAGACATGAAAGAGATCTCTGATTGGTCTTCTTGAGAAGCAGGTTCCACAATCGATTGAGCTTCTTCCAGATCATCTATTGTATCATGAACATCTTCCTAATATTTAGTTTCAGATGGAGAGTTCACATCTAATAGGTAGAGCTTTTGATCGACACATCGATGTCCATGAATGAATTTATCATCATAGTTATAACATATTCTTTTTTCTCTATGGGCTTACATGTCTACTTCAATCAAATCCTTGATAGGAATGGTTTTGGAGGTTGGTGTTGTTTAAGATCGTTATAGAGCTATATTTTTAATGGAATAAAATTAGATTTGAATCATTGTTGAGATGTGATCTTGTCTTCTACTAACTTAGCCAACCCTAAGGCTTCTATTATCATGTTGGGTCAAAAGATTTTGACCTCAGATTGAATTACATCCTTTAGTCCACTGACAAAACAACTCCTAAATAATTCATCAAACAATACTTATGTATGATTGGCTAGATTTTCAAATTTAGTTTGATATTCTATCATCATTCTTGTTTGGCAAAGTTTAGTGAGTACTCTAGTGAAGTCATCAAACGCAGTAGGGCCAAACCGTTATAAAATAAGGGTGCAAAAATTGATCCATATGGGTTCATCATGAGCCTTGGTATACCAATGATACCATTAAAGGGTTTCAAGTTCCAAGTGAAAAGATGCAAGCAAAACCTTGTTAGAATCAAAAGTATTATGTAGACTAAAAAAAATTGTTCTTCCTGATAGATCCATCCAGTTGGATCTACACCATTGAATCAAAGAAAATTAAGCTTCAAACCATGATAATTGTTAGAAGAAGAAAATTTAGTGTCTGAAGAAGACTCTAGATGTCATCTGTTGTTCATGGTGATATGTTGAAGACTAAGGTCAAGAATCTTTTCATCAAGATCTTTGATGTGGGTCTTGAGGGTGACAATTTTATCCTCCATGGTTTTTGCTCCTATTCAGGTTACTACCATGATCCAAATAACATATTTTTTTTATTTTTACAATGGATAGGAAAACTAGAGTAAATACACCCTTAGTATGGAAGGTTTTGAATTTGGATGAAAATGGAAGGGATAAAGGGGATTTTAATAAAAAATTTACATAGTGGGAGTATGATTGACGAATGTAGGGCAATTTTAGAAGTGAAATTGAAGAAATTAGAAATTTGATCAAAAAGGGATAAAGGAGTAGAACAAAATGATGAACATAGTGGAAAATTTTCAAAGCAAATGAACAAAAATAGAAGTTATGGTAAAACTCAAAAAAAAGAAAATTTGTGATTTACAAGAATTAGGAGTGGAATTGGGATATGAGACTTCAAAGAATTTTGGGTGTTCATGTAAATTTTTAGGATAAACAGGGCTACAGATGGATAGATATTACAATTTTTTATTTTTTATTTTTTGTTTTTGTTGCTAGTTATTGTGCTCTATAAAACACGTCTACTGGAAATATGCTGATACAAGTTTTTAAATCTACTATGGAAATTTTTTGATACTTTGCTGGTATTTCTAATACTCTATTGGTAATATTATGAAAATGATAGAAATGGAACCGAAGTTTTAATGGTTGCCTAAGGGTTTAAAGATATCACTCTGGCCACCAATGTTGTCTAAGCGAGTACTGCTCTCCAAAAAAATTTTGGTCACAAGTTTATCTCTCAGTGACATCTCTTAGTTTTCATCACGAATGGGAAGTACTCAATCAGGGAGGGGTCATTGCCCATTTTGCGTAGGTCCTCTCAATGAGCCATCTATTTTGGGGTTCCTGTGGTACTCCTCACAATGAGTTTTAGGTCTTTCACCCAAGTATTTTTCATAGTTATACAATCATGTTTTACCCTTATCCAAAAAAGATTATTGTGATGCAGAATAGAGTTATGTAGTAGAACAGAGTTAGGAAATTCTGAAAAAATATACTGTAAAGAAAATATGTAGCAGAATAGAGTTTAAACTTTCTAAAAAAATTGTGGCCCTAGAAAGCGCTCTGATACCAGATGAGAAGATCCTCCTACAACAATTAATAAAAATACACCAATAATATAAATTAACAGCATGAATTAAATATGAAATAACACTTGAAAAGATTGAATTGATCATAGACCACTTTGAGGGGGCAACCTCCTTTGGGCAAGCTCAATACAATAATTTCATGGATGCCTTCAATGGCCTCAACACTTATATATGGATTCTAATCTAAGAAACTACTACTTCCCATGAATGTGGGATAAAACAAAATGCTCATGGGATGACTTACAAAGCATATGCATCCATAGCAACTACTAAATGAACAAAGTAAAAAGAAGAGATATCATGGGTTGATAACAAGAAAAGTCTATAGTCAATGGACTCGAACACATTGTGTTGTTGTTCACTTACAAAAGTCGCATCTAAGAATATTTTTATACTTTTGTCTATGATCTATCATTTCCAAAATTGTGTTTTCTTTGTCTATTCCTATCATCCACATGTCACAATCAACCGAGACAAATCCACTGTCAACAAAATCGAATGCATTGCAATATAGTCCACTTATAATGGACATGTCTAAATTTTGTTTCCGATTTTATTCGTGATCCTAAGCTTTTACTATCATCTATTCTTCCGATTTTCACTTTTAGACAATTAGAATAGCTAGTTTAAATTTGTGTACAAGTTAATTATATCTTTTGTTAAAAAATTTCAAAAATATCAGTTTTCTATATCTAACATTTTATCAAAATAAAAGTAATTAAATATTGTACACCTTTATTAGTAATGTACTCTCTAATTTTACACTTATAATCAAATACAATTAACTTATTTGTATTTTATAAAAAATAAAGTAAAACACATGGCAACTAAGCTCATATGACGAAGAGCTCTGTGCCAACATTTAAATAGGGACATCATTACCAAGGACGTTTCTTACATTTGAAGGGACCAAGATAAAACTTAGAAAGAAAAGAAGTACAAACCAATTCAGACCTGAATACTCCAAAAGATTAGATGCAAGATATTATAAGGGATATGGAAGTAGGTCATTATTCATATGAATTTAATTTTACCAAATGAAGAATTCCAAGATAACACTTATTTTTTATATGTTTTTCAAATAATTTTGTTTAGAAATATACAATTTAATAATTGATAAATATAAAAATTTTAATCATATAATTTAATAGCAAAGAAATATATTATTTATAAAAAAAATCATACATTCAAAATAGAAAGTTGTAAAATTATACACTTTATATAATAATAATAATAATATATAAAATAAATGAAAAAGACAATTTCCTTTTTAAAAAAAAATAATAATTGTGTATTATATACCTTATATAATAATATATAAAATAAATGAAAAAGACAATTTCCTTAAAGAAGCCATAATTATACCTGTGTACACCTTATAGAATAATATATAAAATAAATGAAAAAGACAACTCCCGTAAAGGAAGCCATAGTTGTACATCTGGTATAAAATATATTTTATTCCCTAATATCTTATTGATAGAGACAGTAGCAATACCTCCTCCTCGAAATATGGGTTTTACATATTTACTTTAGCTAGAACCTTTTTAGTGAAAAAGCAGCTCACAAAACCATATTAACGTTCAGCAACTGTATTAACATCTGAGACGAAGTTCGATGTGGCAGATGCCCATCTGTATCAAGTATATGTACTGTATTCATGTCACCTCCAAGGCGGCCTTGCATGTAATACGGTACAGCCATTGGAACAGCAGCGTCATTTTTTGTTTGGATAATACTGCAAGGGGTCTTCACTTCACACAATATGTTTCTCTTGTCACCATCAAAGATGCTCTGGGCAACTGCAAAGGCTATTTCTGGCTTCATATTCCCCAGTGTGGTACTGTATTCTTGTATTGCAGAGGGGTCGTCTACACCTACTAGCTGATGAGCAAAGCTTGAAACAAATGCTGTATAATCAGATTTCATGGTGCTCAGCATGCTATCAATTGCTGTTCGTTCAAATCTTCCTTCGTAAGATTCATCGTTCAAATATCTATAAAATACAACATACAGAAATAACTAATTTTTATATTAATATTATTGAATGATAAATTTTAATAACGTTTACGAGACCAAACAATCTATGAGTTCAAGAGTAATAACAAAAGTATCACTGATGAAAACAGCTGCTTGATATAAAGACCATCCTATTAACAAGAATGGTCCTTATGAAAACAGGCCCTTGACACAAGGGCAGTCCTCTTATGAAAACAGCCCTTAACACACATAATAGCCCTTAACACAAGGGCTGCCCTAAATGCAAATTGAATGGTATGGAATATAAATTACAGTCGACAGTACAAACTGTAATACAGCCAACAGTACAAAGTGTTATTAGTTTATCTATGGCTATAAACTAATAACAGAGAGTGAAGCATGTGTATCAAAGTCAAAGTGAATGGGATTGACAGTTCCAGAGAACACCATGTCAAACACTATGACCTTCAAATTAGTTGCCAGAGAGGGCGAAATTTTATTCCATGCTGACTGGTCTGCACCAAAGCCATGGGAAAGAACTAGTGTTTTCTCGCCACAACCCATTCTTCTCACGTTAAGAGCTTCTAAAATTCTACCTCCTATCACCATTTTGGCCAATGCCTGTTGTGTGTCTCTGTGAAATTAATGGGTTATCTCTAAACCCTAAGTCAAGATTTTGCAATGCTATTGAGGACAGGACTCTACAATGGGTAGAGATATGCTAATCTGAGAGGATATTAATAAGGCATAGGCCGAATATATTAGGGTTTTGGTGTGGGCTGGTTCAGTCAAAGTGTAAATGGAACTCATTTCTTGACGCAAAATTTATTATTGGAATTCAAGAGATTGCATTGGACTGTATGGTCGGAATGGGACTTTCATCTTACTTCTTTCTGAATAGTTAAACGCCATTACAAATATTTTCCTATTTTCTAATAATTAAAATCAATGGTCACAAATATTTTCTCCTATCAAAGTAGGGGTGTGTAGGGGAGGCAAGTTTCCTTTCTGAGTAGGGTATGTAGGGGAGCTAGGTTAAGGTATTTCTAACTCAAGCTTGATTTATCAATATAATAATTATTTTACATATTAGATTTTATATATTTGAAAATAATAATATAAATGTTAAAGTTTATTTATGTATTATATGTAAATTGTTCTTTTATTATGATTCATAGTAATGTTAGCATATTATTGTTTTTACCTTAGGTTATTTACGAAGGTAATTTATGTTGGTTAGTTGCCTTAACCACTTTGGTTAAGAGGTTAGTTGTTTGTTCAGTCTTTGTTATTTCATGCAAGTCGACGTAGGTTAGTTTTCTTATACCCGTCTCATGCTTCACGGATATTTCATTTGTTTGCCTATTTAATAGGCCTTCATGCTTGGTTGAATACGTTGAATAAGTGCTATGTTATTCTCAATCTCATTTTCTCTTTATGTTTTGTTTAATCTAATATGGTATCAAAACCTATGGTTTGTAGAACCTGAGTGGAGGTTTGTGGAAGCCAGAGAGAGGTCGGTGTCTTGCTAGGGAGGAGCTTCAGGCGCCTAGTGGAGAGCCGAAGAGAGAGAAAGCATCACGGAATTCAGAAAACTCAACTAGAAGGTCTGAAAATTGCCAGGAAGCATCAGAAGGCTAAATAAGACCAAAAGGAAGTGAAAACAGGGTATTTTAGAGGCTCAAAAGCCTCTGTTGAATTTATCTGTGCAAGGGCGCCGTACGGATTCGGTAAAATCAAAAAAAAAAATTCTTCATCTTTTTCAGTGAAACAAAAGCCTAAATAGCGAGTTAAATCAAAACTAAGACACTGGTGAAAACGGTTTGCAATTTGGTTGAGAAACGGGCTCAAAATCTTCACCTGAAATTTCAAAGGTAGGCCAATTTTCTATTAGCTGAATTTTTTATAAAAATTTTAGCCTAAAGTTTTAATATTTCAATTATTTTTTATTTTTTTAATTGAAATAAATCAAAACTTTAGCCAATAAGGGTTATTGGGGACCTACTGCTGACTAATAATCACGAAAGCGTCCGGGAAGCTAAAAATTTCACCATTTTCTGAGTTTTTTATCTGGATGTCAACGGAGAAAGAGTTTTTTAAATCGGAATTGTAGTTTTCCTAATTTAATTGTTTCAGTGGTAGAATTTTTGTGATCTTGCAAACGATATTGAGTTTGTTGTTGAAAACGGATAGGGTTGTTTAGTGTCAATATAGAATCAGTGTGTAGAAGGAATTAAAAAAAAAATCATTATAGTTTTTTTGATTTTATCATTTTCGTGAAAAACTAGGTAAAATGGCTAGTATTCAACACCTGTTACTACCAGATTCTTAGAAATTGACTGGCAAGAACTTTAGTTTGTGGAGTCACAAGGTTTTGATAATATGTGAATATTTGAATATTGATCAAATAGTGCTCGGTAAAGAGCAAAGGCCTGCCACTACTACCAATGACTGATAAACGTCATCGTGAGGCTCTCATGTTGTTAAAATTGTCAGTAGCAGATAATCTAATCTCAGAGGTCAAAAATGTGACTATAGCATCAGATTTATGGAAAACTTTATCTTCAAAATATCAAGCTTGTAAATCCGGTAGAGTGTTGTATTTGAAGAATTTGTTGTTTTCCACTAAGATGCAGGAAGGTGGCTCCATTTCTGAGTTTTTATTACAGATCAAGGAGATCAGTGACCAATTGAAAGCAGTGCAGAAACCTGTTGATGAGCAAGATTTGATTGCTCTTGTTATGCAAAATCTTCCACCTTCATTTGAGTCATTTGTTGAGTCCTTGCACATGATTGCTGAGATACAGACTTTAGATTTTGAAACATTGTCTACATTGCTATAGCAAAAGGAGAGACGACAGGAGCAGGCAATGTTGTCTACATCCACTTCCACAGAGAGTGCATTCTTTATCAAGGAAAAGGGTAAGCAGTCTAGTAAAAATAGCTATCCATCAGAATCTTCACAAGTAAGTGGTAATAAGAGATCTAAATGGAAATATTTTTACTGTAAGAAACCTGGTCACCTTAAGAAAGATTGCAGGAAAAGACAACAAGATATGGCTAACCCCAGAAAGAAAGCTCATCGTGCGAATGTAGTTAAAGGTGAAGGCGAGGAATCCCCAGATTTTGCTTTCATGGCTTCCAGTGGTAATTCTGCGGTGGATTGAGCTTGGTACTTTGATTTAGGGGCATCTCGCCATTATACATGCCATAAGGACTGGTATGTGGATTTTGTTGAAGATAACAGTAGTAATGAATCTGTATCTTTGGGAGATGGTACAACATATTTTGTGAAAGGATTTCGTAATGTTCATATAAGTTTTCATGGTACAGTAAATTATACATTCAAGAATGATAGGTATGTACCGGATATGAACAAAAATCTTCTTTCAATCAGTGAGATCACCTCAAAATCTAATTTTGTTGTAAAATTTCAAGAACAACAATGTTTAGTCACCACTAAAGATAACAAGATTATTACTGTTGGGATCGGTGAGAAAGGCTTGTATAAGCTTGCAGATCCAATCAAAGCAAAGGAAAGTGCACTTGCAGCGGTTGATAGCACAAGTTCACTATGGCATGAAAGGTATGGGCATTTGAATTTTCAGTATTTGACTACATTGAGTAAGACTAAGATGGTTAAGGGGATTCCTTCTATTTGGCATAGTCATCATGTATGTACTGGATGTCAGTTGGGGAAGCAAGTTAGACATTCATTTGATGTTGGTAAAGCTTCGAGAGCAAAGGGAGTATTGGATTTGGTACATGCGAATTTGCATGGTCCAATGTAGACACCTACCCCTTCTGGTGCCCATTATTTCCTGTTACTGGTTGATGATTTCTCTAAGAAAAAGTGGGTATACTTTCTAGTGAAGAAATATGATTGTTTTTCTAACTTTCTTACTTGGAAAGCTATGGTTGAAAAATAGGCAGGATGGCCAGTGAAATCTCTTAGAACGGATAATGGGGGTGAGTTTATCTCAAAACAGTTCAAGGAGTTTTGTGCCACTGAAGGCATACATAGACAATACACTACACCTTACACTCTGCAGCAAAATGGAGTTGTGGAAAGGCATAATAGGATGGTGATGGACATGGCTCACTATATGGTCCAAAGCAGAAATGTCCCATACAGGTATTGGGCAGAAGCAGTGAATATAGCAGTATACATCCTCAATAGAAGTCCTACAAAAGCTTTGGAGAATTTGACTCCAGAGGAGGCTTGGTCAGGTCAAACTCTAGATGTAAGTGATTTCAGAATTTTTGGTTGTGTAGCTTTTGCAGTTATTCCTAGTCAAAAGAGAAAAAAATTGGATGCAAAAAGCAAAACATACATGTTTGGTGGATACAGTGATCAGTCAAAGGCCTACAGATTACTTGATGTTTCTACTAACAAAGTTGTGGTAAATAGAGATGTCATAGTAAATAAACAAATGCCATACTTCACAGCAACTGGTCAAGTTTTAGATATTGAGTCATTGTTATCTAATGATTCAATTATTAGTTATAATGTGAAAAGTGAGCAGGATTCTTGTTCATCAGTGGAATCACATTCTAGGGAGGGAATTGATACAGGTCATTGTGTGGTTCCAGCAGAACAACCAAAGAAGCCAAAGTGGTATACTGCCACAATTGAAGCACTAAAAGAAGGAGACTTGCCACAAGGTGTGGAAGGTAGAAGACTGAGATCGGGAAAGCATTTTGGTAATAGAGGTGAGCATGTCAATCTTACTCTAACAACTGCTATTTCACAAGTATTTGAACCTACTTCTTTTTTAGAGGCCAAAGGGAAGTCTGAGTGGGAATCAGCTATGCAATTGGAATATGATTCCTTGATGAAAAATAAGACTTGGAAGTTGATGGAACTACCACCAGGAAAGAAATCCATTGGTTGTAAGTGGATTTATAAGGTCAAATACAAAGCAGATGGTTCCTTGGACAAACACAAAGCCAGACTTTTTGTGAAAGGTTATGCACAAGAGGAAGGGGTTGATTATGAGGAGACTTTTGCTCCAACCACCAAGATGGTAACTTTTCATTTGATTATTGCTATTGCTGCTCATTTTGGATGGCAGGTGCACCAAATGGATGTAAAGAGTGCTTTCTTGAATGGAGATCTGGAGGAGGAAGTCTACATGGTTCAACCACAAGGTTTTCAAGTTTCTGGTAAGGAACATCTTGTTTGTAGGTTGATCAAGTCCTTGTATGGACTTAAGGAGGCTCCTTGAGCCTGGTATACAAAAATAAACTCATATCTTAGGGAGTCAGGTTTCAAAAGGTGTAACTCGAAACCAACTCTCTATGTAAAGGTGTCTGGTGATGATATCTTGATTCTCATTATATATGTTGATGATATAGCCATCACTGGGAGTAGTACTAGTGTCATTCAGTTAATGAAAGCTGATGTTTGTTGTATTTTTGACATGACAGACTTAGGACTACTGAAATACTGGTTAGGTGTTGAGTTTTGGCAAAGTGGTAATACTGTATTCATGTCATAGAATAAGTATGCCAATTCATTGTTAGAAAGGTTCAGAATGATGGATTGTAATCCAACTCACACACCTATGGAAGCAGGAGCTAAAATTTCAACAGACACTAATTCACCTCTGGTCAATGAAACAATGTATCGGCAGCTAGTGGGTAGTCTCATTTACCTCACTACTACGAGACTGGATATTTGTTTTGCAGTGAGTTTTCTATCTTGCTTCATGTCTAAACCACAGGAAGTCCATTGGTTAGCTGCAAAATGAGTATTAAGATATGTCAAAGGTACTCTTGACTTTGGCATACTGTATAAGAAGTCTGTAGATTTTGAACTTTCAGGATATTCTGATTCTGATTGGGCAGGTTCAGTTAATTCAAAAAAATCTACAACAGGGTATGTTTTCACTTATGCTTCAGGAGTTTTCTCATGGCAGAGCAAACTAAAAACTACAGTGGCATTATCTTCAACAAAAGCAGAGTATAAAGTTGTGGTCAGTGCAAGTTGTGAAACCATGTGGATAAAGAAAATTTTGGAGGATATTCAGTTTGAGTCATCAAAACCTACTCCAATTTTTTGTGACAACCAAAGTGTTTTGAATATGGTAAAGAATCTAGTATTTCATGCCAGGACCAAACACATTGAGGTTCACCATCATTACATCCGACAGTTGGTTATAAATGAAGACATTAGTCTCTTCTACTGCCCCACTGCAGAGCAGCCAGTTGATATAATGACCAAACCACTTGGTACAGACAAGTTCATAAAATTCAGAGATAAACTTGGTCTTGTTTTTGGTTTAGTCATTAAAGGAGGGTGTTAGCATATTATTGTATTTACCTTAGGTTATTTACTAAGGTAATTTATGTTGGTTAGTTGCCTTAACCACTTTGGTTAAGAGGTCAGTTGTTTATTCGGTCTTTGTTATTTCATGCAAGCTGACGTAGGTTAGTTTTCTTATACCCGTCTCATGCTTCACAGATATTTCATTTGTTTGCCTATTTAATAGGCCTTCATGCTTGGTTGAATATGTTGAATAAGTGCTCTGTTATTCTCAATCTCATTTTCTCTCTATGTTTTGTTTAATCTAATAAGTAATTTAATTTGGTTTAATTCATGGGAGTTAAGTAACACGTATAAAAAAGTATTGTGTTTTTTATCTTTTAATAATTGATATTAATGGTCACAAACATTGGTACTACAATGTGTTGTTTTGTTTTCTTTTTGAGTACGGGCATGTATGAAGGAGATAGGACAATTATTTTAACTCAACCATACCTGTCAATTTAATAATTATCTTACAATTTGTACATCTAAAAATAATAATATAAATGTTAAAGTCTATGCATTGATTATGGCTAAATAGTTCTTTCTTTAAGATTCGTAATAATTTAATTTGATCTAATTGACTAGCTAAGCAACATTACATCATTTTGGTCATGTGGGACACACAAAAAAGTAACATATATTTTTCTTATCTTCTAATATTTGAAATCAATAGTCAAAAACACTAGTACAACAATGTATTATTCTATCTTATTTTTTAGCTAGGGCACATCTGGAGGAAACAAGACAAGTATTTAAACTCAACCATTCTTATCAATTTAATAATTATCTTACAAGATAAAGTCTATATATCTAAAAATAACAATATAAGTGTGAAAGTCTATATGGAATATGCCTAAATAATTTTTTCATTAGGATTCATAATAATTTATTTTGGTCTAATTGACTAGCTAAGCAATATTACATCAGTTTGGTCACCTGGGATGTACAAAAAGGTAACATATGTTTCTCTTATCTTTTAATATTTGACATCAATGGTCACAAACCCTGGTACTATAATGTGTTGTTTTGTCTCATTTTTGAGTCAGGCCACATTTGAGGGAGATAGGGGGTAATGGGGGACAAAATGATGGGGAAGGTAGTGGGGGGGATGGAGGGTTATAAAGCAACACTTTTTTTTTTTCTAAAAATAACAATAGTTGAACTTGGAGAGAATGTTAGAGACACTTCAAAAAAGAATTTGATAGCGACATAAAAATATGAATTGTAGTGTTTTGAATGTAGTTTCTAAATATATAATTTTTTTAATACCCAGATGATAAAAGTGTATGAAATAGATGATTTATGACAATAGGTTGGTCATTTTTTGTGAAAAATTAAAGAGATTGCATGTGTACGAACATATTTTAAAGTAAACAAATGATTTTTTATATAAAATGTCTAAGATTGTTAAGAATATATATATATACACAAGTCAAGACAGTTGAAAATTTGAAACTACAAGTATAGAACACAACCTTTTCACCTTAACTTCATGAAAATCATTTTTTTTAAAAACCATAGTTGACAATGTGTAGATTATTGAGATATAAGCTTTATAAGCATTCGATTAATATTTAAAATATTAAGAAGGAATTTGTGATCATATTTATATAGATTATAACAAGGTATGTTATATAAAAATTAAGTAATAATTATAAATAATATTCTAACATTAAAAAAAATTAAATATTCTAAAACTACACATTCCCCTTTACAAACCCATATATATATATATATATATAATTTGTTTGATCAGACGTGTCGACAAAGATGGGAAAAACCCTTAAATTTTTTATAAATCTCTTTGGCTGGTCTATGACAAAGTTTGGACTAGTTTGGAGACCCCCCAAGCCTAAAATCAAGGTAAATTTGGAGGGAAAGCAACAAAAAAAATCTAAATAGGAAAAGGGCATACACCCTTTTCAAAGGTTGTACCATCAAATTTTTCCTTAATCAATATTTTTGCCCATTTTTTTGTGGATCCCAAAGGGCATGTGTGCTTTTGAAAGCATACATGCCCTTTGTGATTCACGAATTTCTCTTGCCTTTTCCATGAAAATTAATAATTTATTTTGTTCTTTAAAAATTATACACTGGTTTTTCTATTGTAACTATGCGAATTTGGTAAATTGTTCATTTACTTTATTTAAATCACTACAAATTCTTCAAGTTTAAATCTGTGATTGTCTTATTTTGGTAAAGATATATAATGGGGTCAGAAAGTCATCGTAAAACACCAATCAAAGATCTAACAAATGAGTAAATTGAATAGAAAAGAGAAAAAATAAATAAAAAGATAAGCAAATAGGAGAGCATCCATGAGGACTTCTAGGCAAGGTGAAGGTGCTTCCTCTACACCAGATAATATTTCAAATGAAAATAACATGCCCAATTCTATAAAATTTATATTGCATATATCTTCAAATAAGATAAGAGAACCCAATCAATCTTTGTTGCATGATGAAATTCAAAATTTAGAGCATGTAAGTAATGAATTTGTAATGAGTGATGAAACATATAGACAAACACAATATAATGAAACAACCATTCATAATGAAAATTTTGAGTATGATGATAATCAACATCAAGTAATGACCCCAAATCATGTGTCTCTTAATGAAGAGGAATTTAATTCACCTATAGAGTTTAATATAGATAGTCAACCCTTTACTATCCCTACTATGGTTGAAGTGGTAACACCACTCAATTTAATATAAAATATAGCTCTTAAACCCACACATCCAAGGATAATAATACGAACACCAAGGTATTTGGTTAAAATAATAATAAAACCTATGAAAGGTAAAATGTCAAAAAGATCACTTCAACATCATGCTCAATGTGTATGGGACTATGAATTTGATAATAGAATCTATACAAAACAATATCAACTATCTGTTCAATTGGTGAAAATAAAAAAAACCATCGCAAAAGACCAATCAAAGATCTAACAAATGAAGAAATTGAATTTAAAAAAAAAAAAAAAACAAGCAAATAGGAAAGCATCCATAAGGGCTTGTAGGCAAGGTGAAGGTGCTTCCTCTACACTGATTAATATTTTAAATAAAAATAACATGCCTAATTCTATAGAATTTATATTACATATGTCTTTAAATAAGATAAAAGAACCCAATCAATTTTTGTTGCATGATAAAATTCAAAATTTAGAGCATGTAAGTAATGAATTTGTAATGAGTGATAAAACATATGGACAAACATAATATAATGAAACTGCCATTCATATTAAATTTTTTGAGTATGATAATAATCAACATCAAGTAATGATCCTGAATCATGTGTCTCCTAATTAAGATGAATTTAATTCTCCTATATATTTTAATGTAGATAGTCAACCCTTTATTATCCCTACTATGGTTGAAGTGGTAACACCACCCAATTTAATATAAAATATAGCTCCTAAACCCACACCTTCAAGGATAATAATATGAACACCAAGGTATTTGGTTGAAATAGATGAAAAAATAATAGAATCTATGGAAGGTAAAATGTCAAAGAGATCACTTCAACATCGTGCTCAACATGTATGGGACTATGCATTTGAGAATAAAACCCATACAAAATGATGTCAACTATCTATTCAGTTAGTGAAAAATTAAAAAATCACCCTGTGATGCATAATTTGGTGTTAAAACCATTAAACATAGAGGGAAGAAATAGTACATAGTAAAGAATCTATTTATTGTATTTAAGGTAATAGGTAGTAGAAGTCGGAATAAAGATAGTAATGTGGCAAGACGAGTAATAATGAAATACATAGTGAGTAAATCAACATCTAAATCTCAAATTATTACTGAAACAAGTAAATCCTTGAATTTAAATAGAAAACTCTAAAAAAATTTATAAAAGGATGAATAAGGCTTGATAATCCTTCATTCATGGATTGTTAGGTGTTTAGTGGTAGACTCCCATGAAAAGATAAGATATTAGTTGAAGGAACAAAATAATTGATTAAAATTTCTTGGCACAACAACAAAATGGTCTCATCCAATGTAAAACATTTGTTAAAAGAAGAAAAATCTTAAAAAATCATGAGCCACATGCAAAACAATTTTTGGACATGACCCAAATAGAATTTTATAAAAAGTTTATTGAAAAATTTAATGGCCAATTGATTATTAGCCAAAGTTCATTTGAAATGTGCAAGCCTTTCTATATTAAAATCAACTAAGCACACACCACATGTTGTTGTAGGGTACATATTGAATTTGCAATGCATTTTCATATTTCTCATCATGTACATTGTACTTTACATATTGACAAGATTTTATAGGAATGTATGGTGTCTTCCCTACCTAAGACATCAAGAGAATTAATCCAATATTTTTTCTGTCAAAGAATTGAGATACATTTTTTTTGCCAAAAAATGTTTAGATGGAACATGTAACAATTATGTTGATTTGTCAAATTTGACATGTTTTATACATGAAGATATTTCACATGAACTTTGAAAGCAACTATTTGATTATAATAAGTAAAAATATGTAAAGTATGTATTGAAAGATGGAAAAAAGTCATCAAGTTGTGAATAGGTTATGACCAAATTTTTTTAATGTGATTTCATGTTTGAATTCAATAAGAATATTATCTACCAATATGCAAGACACACCCATAAATCAAGATTATTTGATAATCAATTCAAGGTATGCAAGGACAACTTCTAAGTTGGCACCATTATTTTGATTGTGGATTGAACTACACACTATAACCATGGAATGAGGTTCAATCCCAATAACATAATTCAATTGAATTTTTGTTTATATTACATTCAGATATGCATCTGATAACACAGATGACAATAGAAAGATTTTGAGGGAGTTCTATTTTTATATAAGTGATGGTAGATCGCATTCTCCAGAGTTTGTCTAGGGTTGTTTTGAGATATTTTATATAAATATGAATACAAGAGAAATCATGTTTGATACACTACATTTGGTTAGAAAATTATGTATGATAGTTTAAGAATTCTTGAATGTTTTACTAGTTAAGCAGAATGCATAAGAAGAATGGTGTTCAACATTTTTTGAGATTCTTTGAGGCTGGGCATAGAAAAAGGGAACATGATGGTGCAAGTGCATGTGTTAAAAAACCCTTAAAAGAGAATAAGAAAAATAAAAAGATGGTATTAATTTGATCGATACTGCAAGTATTGTGACTTGATTTAATAATTGTATTTGTCATGGATCGGATAAACATTCTCATGTATAAAGATTCTTTTGATTAATAGATGAACAACATAAGACAATGTATGAATATTAAATTATAGTACCTAGATCGAGAATTTTCCACTCCATTCAAAGCTCAAATTCAAGTTCATAGACTATTTATACTAGGGATATGGCATGTTTTTATTTTTCATGTATGGAATTTAATTTGAATGAATGTGAGTTGAAATAATAGATTGACAAATAGTATTGTACACCCATATCACCTGTAGAGAGTAGCCATTCACCCCAACAATTGACAAATCATGAAATTACATCAGTAATTGACTATGATTTATTTCATATCTTTTGAAACTAGGTACAATTTATTATTTAATTAAATATACAATCTTAGTTAGATATTAGTGATATTTTTCTTTTTTCCTAGATATGATTACAATTTGATTATACTTTAAATGTAGGGCATGTTATTGTAGTCATTGCATCTAAAGACAATGATGAGGGAACAAACTACTACTTGTGTCATTGTGTAGAGCTAAACAAAATTAACCACAAATGTTATGTATGGAGAAGAGTTAATTTATCCCACTAAATCCGTAGTGGTTACCAGAACTTGGCTTCATAGGTACCATTATAAAAAAATTAAATAATTTTTATTTGAGAACTTCCAAACACACAGGGTTGTGCTTTATTATTCAAACCTAGTCACTGTTACAAATATTCAAATGATCAATATCATGAAAAGCCTCACAAAATATCTTTGTGAAAAGTGCATGAATCTGACCATAAAGAGATTCTTGAAACACTTGCAAATAGAGCTAATCTTGAAGGTACATTAGACTGAATTAGTAACTTTATCTAGTGTTTCAAATTAATATAGTAAATTTATTTGATTAAATGTATATTAATTTTTAACTATTTTATCATTATGTGTTTATTTTTACATCATGATCTCACATTAGATCAACTAGATTCCCCAATGGGTCAAATTATTGGTTAGAAGTTTATCCAATCCTAAGTTAGGCATGGATGTGAGTCACCATTTTGAAAGAGAGATGTGATGAACTGTGGTAAATGGAGTAAAAGTGCTCAAACACTATCTCTATCTAGGGACCAAATCTACTAGTGGTCAAATAGATTAGTGTGACAATTTTTAGAAAGGGATAAGGTGATTAAGAATTACCAAGAGACAAAATCTTGTAAGAGACCAATCTAGAAAATATGAAAGAAAGTGATGGGATAAAACACCCTATCTACTAGTAAAGAGATAATTTTTTGGGTGCTAGGTGAAGAAGGTACATGATAGAGATGAATGACAGGTGTTAGATTAAGATCTTAACAAGACTATGTATATT
>JARHVA010003893.1:25000-37500 GCA_037957365.1 Torreya grandis | reverse complement strand
ATTTCAAGCACAAGTTTTAGAAAATAAAATGGGGTGTCTTCAATCTTGAGGGGTCTTGCACCAAAGGGTTAGTAGTTTTAAAATATTTTAGCTTGAAACTATTAGACCTACAAGCACACATCAAATGTGTCAACAAGTAAAATTAGATAGATGATTAAAAATGATATTTTTGTTTGATTTAAAAAATGATTAGCCTTAAAAACAAATGATTAGTAGTTTACATGATTTTAATGTTTAATCATTCTATAGAGCAATAGAAGATAACCTATAAAGAAAATGTGTTAGTAGTTTAAATAGATTTGATTTTATAACATCTGTAAATATCTAGAAATGATAATCATCCCTAAAACAACAATTAAAAAGCAAGACTTATGAATACAAATGTGACTTATTAAGTTACCACAATAGGCAACTAACTTAAATAGTCTAAAATTTAATATTGACCACATTCATCTATATTAAAAATGGTATTTATAGCTATGAAATTTTAAACAAATAAAAGGTATTACCTATCCATTTAATCAAATCAAAATTCATAAATAAATTATTCAAACACTATAAGACAGTCCATCAAGATGATATGGGTACAAGGAGTGTGATGTTTACTCCAATATGGTTGGTTGAGCTGGATCTTTATGGTCCTTACACTATGGAAGGTTATATATTTATCTCATGAATATTTTTATATATCCATGTTTTAAAATTCTTTTGGTAGGGTTATAATATTATAATATATGCAAAAGGTAAATCAATGAATTGCATCAGCAAGCCAAATACCAATAAATGATCTAATTAACCCTAATCTATTTAATACTTATGCATAGTGCAAAGATGAGGGAGGGCATTCTCTTTAGTGAGGATATTGTTGACAAAAACCTTAGTGGATGAGAGACCACCAGTTACACAGACCTCAAAGAGTGTTACCTGACTACTATGGGTTGATTGAAGGTCAGGGCAACGATTACAAAAATGGTGTGGGTGAAGGTAGTAGATGTGAAAGCCAACACAAGGAACACAAACTGTTTGACAGAATGTCTCTTAGAAATATAGCAGCTACGAAACCAAAGTCTAAAACATATTCCACATTGTTATTTTGTCAACAACTACAAGTAGAAAAATTGTGATGTCTTGGACCCTAGTTACCATCATAAACATATGGATTATGGTTTACTAAAATGAAAATTAGTTATACAAAATGGATCTAGAGATCTTCACAACATGGTGAAACATTATTAAATATGTACCAAGTAGTACCTTATGGATTCTAAGGTTTCCTACTGCCAATGAGACTAATCTGTGAGCATCTGTGGCTTTTTTTGGCATCTGATCGCTTAAGGCCCAAAAATTGATTATTGTGGATAAAAAACTTGAAAATGTTGAGCCACCAATTTTTCTTCAAATATGACTTACAACTTTAGGCAAAGCACACTCAAAGTGTAAGATGTCAGTTCAAAAGGAGTTACTCACTCCCACCATGGTCACCAATTTATAACAAGATTTTTGAGCTATTTGATTAAAACTATGCAATTTAATCACCCAAAACATCAAACTACTTATGCAAAGTCTAGAGCAATTAAGTTCTAATACAAATAGATGAACAAATTATTTAAACCAACATTACAATCTTAAATCTAAACACTCCAAACCATGAATAAACTGTTTTAAAATTAAAGAGACTGGGATAGAGATTAACTTAGACTCATAAATCTAACATTATGATGGCATGATGATAGATTGTTGATGATGATGCTTGGGATTGGTTTGTCATGAATACTCTATAAGCTTATTAGATTGCTATTTGGACATGGATATGGCATGAGAATTCAATTTTCCCTTCCATGTAGGAATGAATTTGTTTATATAGAAGAGGGAGGAAAAGATCAATGGTGGAGATTCAATGTTGGTTTGAGAAGATCAAGGGTGAAGGATTAAAATGAATTTAAAATTCCTTGAAAGCCTCTAGATTTAGAGGCTTCTAAAGAGGAGGGGTGAGAATATAGAGGATTTTAGAATCCTCTAATTCTAGAATCCTCTTAAATATTAATTAGGCTTAGAGATGGATTAGATAGGAATTAGGTGGGTGATTAGGGACTAAGATTGTAAGAAAGTCTAGGAATAGGCTAGTAGGTGGGTGGGTGTATGGGTAATGGAAATTTAAAATTCTCAAATAATAGATAAGTGGGGTTACATTAAGATAATGAGAATTTAAGATAATTAATGAAGAGATGGGATGAGACTAAAGTTAGTAGATGAAGAGTGATAAAAGAGGATATTCAATAAATGATTATGGAAAGGGGATATTGAGATGAGATTAATTAGATTAAATGAGATACATTGAATTTATATTGATTAATAGTAACATTAGTGACATTAATGTAGGCGAGCAAATTTAGATGCATACAATACCTTCTCTTTTGCCTTAAAGACCAACCGCATAATATAATTCATTTTGTTCTTTGTGCATTGTTTAAAATAAGTATCTTACGTGCCATTATTTTTTAGAGAAAATTAATTTTTTATTTATTTAAGCTAAGTATGAAGTAAAGACCAATCACATAATATAATACATTTTATTCTTTGCGCATTATTTAAAAGAAGTATCTTGCATGCCATTATTTATCAGAAGAAATCATTTTTTTGTTTGTTTAGGGTTTAGGGTGGTAAAACTAAATACTAGCCAAATAATATAGTAAACTAAATAAAAAATTGTGACAAAAAATTAGGGTATATATATATATATATATATATATATATATACCCTAATTTTTTGTCACACTTTTTTTCTATACTCAGTTTAATATATTTTTTGGTTGGTCTTTATCACATACTTATTTTAAACAAACAAGTAACTAATTTTTTTCTTAGAAGTAATAGCATGCAAGATACTTCTATGAAAAATGATGATGACATAACTAAAAATATATAATTATTACTTTAAATTTATTGTGTTTTAAGTGGTCCTTATATATATGAAAATTGAACATTAGAGTTTTGAAATTTGAGAAAGCTTTTTGAAAATAATGAAAAGTATATAAATGATCAATTTTGACATAGTGGTTTGTCTTTATTAAAAAATTTGCTAAAATGTTTGAAGAATTTTTGTTCAAAATGAGTATTTAATTATTTGGCATGGTCAAAATTGGAAATATTAGTTTCAAAAATTTTCATATATATATATATATATATGAAACTCATAGGGCCACGAATTTATATGGATTTGAGTTTCATGTATTTGATTATGGCTTATTTACCATTTTCTTGAAAGTGGCATGAGGATTGTGAAATAAAAAATGGGGTAAAAACTCAACCTCGATTCCCATAGCTTTAATTCTACTTATATCGATTCCCATAGCTAAAAATTCAAGATGAGTTTGAGGGAGAGGTGTCCTAAAATTATCATTCTTGAAGGCTCTTTTTGTGTAGTACATATGGTAAGATCATGTGCAATACTTAGTATACATTGAATAAAAATCTCTGTAAGTCTTTTAAAAGACTAATCTAAGATATAAAAGAGATATCAAGAGATTGATTTATAAGAGACTAATTTGTAAGTATACATTGATCACATTGAGTCTTTTTCTCTCTTGATTGCTTTCATTTTATTTCTTTTTCCCTCTTTTCAGCTATAGAAATATAAAAGGGATTTTAAGAAATTGATCAAACACTTTGATAGAATCGTAAATCCTTATTTCATGAGATTGACTCTTTTATAGGCTTTACTCTATTGGATAGGTTAGATTATATTATTTGAAATCTGATTACATATACATAGATTTAATAACTAAGATATAAACTATAAAATAAGCTCTGCTAAAATATCTTAACCATATCTATAATCAATAATGGTATTTGAAATATTTTTTTATTTCAATTAATATTCCATGCCAACTAAAATATTATTATTACCTTAAACTGGCTATGAGGCCATAGGGCAAAACAACTATGAAAAGCGAGGATGGCAATCCAATATATTTAAATAAATACTTTTCATAGAACATATCATTATATTTATTCATTTCAAGACAAATAACTATACATGCAAATAAATGCTCTCAATCTTTTATTTTATTAATAGAACATGTCTATAATAGTTGTAAACTCTATTATAGTGATATATATGTATTTGAGTATAAGTAAATTACTCGAATACATATGTGATGGTTTATTAATATTTGTAGTTATTGGTGCAAGATATTGGCATAATTAAAACTCTAGAAGTCAAAATATTGGGACTAAGAGGTTGGAAATAAAGGTACAAACAATTTTTAAGTTGGTTTTCTTGTGATCGTAAGGTATGGATTGTGTTTCTTTTATTCTGAAGACTAAGATCAATTGTTTGCATGCACAGTCATTCGTCTTGAAATCAATAAATATAATGACAATGTGTTAACCATATCTATAATCAATAATAGCCTTTCAATTTTTTATTTTATTTTAATTAACAAACCATGCCAACCAAAATATAGTTATTATCTTAAGATTAGTGTGTCATAAGTCACAAGTGGTCCTTAACACATTTATAAAACTAAGTAAATAAACATGCTCTTCATTCTATATGGTTTTAATGACTAAAAAACTTAATAATAAATAATTTTCAAATCTAATATTTATTTTATTTCTAGCATTGAATGCAATGAAATTAAAATTAAAGCTATGGGGATCGAGGTTTAGATTTTGCCCCATTTTTTAGTGAATTGGTGTCAGCATATTGAGAGGCCCCAAGGCAAAATTTAATGTTGGTCCAACACATCACCCATGGGATTAATGTAAGTTGCTCAAATATATATGTGATGGTTTTCTCAAATTGTCTAGTTATTTATGCAAGATATTAGTGAAAGTGAAGCTATTAGTCCTATATACCTTGGGAAGACCTTGTATGATGATTTATAACCCTCATACGAGGCATCAAGTGGATTTGTTACTCTTTGGATAGATGCAAAGGAATTTTAAAGAAAGAATGAAGAGTTTCAAGACACCTAAAAGAATCTTGTAAAATCTGACCATGTGTCAAGAACCCCTAAAAGATATAACACACGTAGAGTATCAGTATGGAAGGTCCTAAAGCATGTACAAGGTGTCAAAGAGATGTGTTAGTAGCTCAAGGATATTTATGTGATCAATAAATGCGACTTTTCACTCTTCAAATCCAATCATCAGGTTAGTTTCAAATGGAGAGTGATGAGTCATCCAAGGAGTTGAAGAGTCCTTTCTACTCCATTTTATAGAAGACCATGATCACATCAAGGTGACACATTTGAGGGAGTTATTATATTTACCTACTTGCAGGATTTGTTGTTTTTCAACCTGCCTCATCAAGAGAGGACACTTGTCATTGCTTCTCTAACACCATCCTCTACCTCTCTCTCTCCTTCATTTCTCCTATATATGTTGCCTTAAATGAATTGTTATGGATCCTCCACTTGAGTATGGTGAAGTCCTACTCCTTTTTTAAGCCTTTGAATCAATAAACAAGTTGGTTTTACATTCTCTTATGACTATATTTTACTATTTATGCAATAATGATTCATATTTTCTAGTGTTGATTTAGTTATCCATGACAAGTTGTCTCATTATCTCACCTATATGCAGTTTAAAATCACTCTTGAAGTTCATATGAAGTGTTTAAGTGGTCTTGTGAAGTTTAAGTGATGTAATATTTTGATAGTGTTCTTTATACCTTTTTGCAAACTAGCCCTCCTTACCTAATCATCATCCACCACCTTCATATTGAAATATTGATGTAAGGAGAATATATTAAGACTAGTGTATGAATAGGTAATTTTTATTCTCATTGTGCATTTGAAAATGTGTGGTAGTGGTCAACAATTTTGGTGCATCGCCTCCTTAGTTTGTTTGCTTTTAGTTTCTCTCTCCCTTTTCCCTTGCAAGTTAGTAGGCTTAATTTTTATTTCTTAAGTCATGCATCAAAGGATCTATCCCTATCTAGAGGTCCAATCCATTATTTAGGTCACCCAAAACCTAGGATTACTCCCATACTATCACTTAAGTGAGGAGGCTTGAATAAACTCTTCAATGGGTGAAAATTTTGATGATAACATTAAGGTCATCAGGAGCGTAGACATGGGAATTAAATTATTCATGAAGGCACATATTACATCAATGACATCAAAATTATAAAAGTCGATAGCTAGCATGCATGATACTCATAATGAACTTTGGTGCATGGAATGCAAAGCAATAGGGAATAATAAGAAAATTTTCATGAGGTGTAATGTGTGCACCTTATTAACCTCATGCAAAGTTTTCCATAAGGGACATGACTTACATAAATTCCCTCTTCTATAATGTGCAACCTAGACTAAGGTGTCTTTGTTTTTTAATATTTCTAATGCCTCCACTCATAACACTTATGAAATTATTGCACTCCATAAGGTGTGAGAGCTAGGCACACATCAAGTCATTGTGAGACCATCCAAAAAAGGAAAAATGAACCAAGTTTATGGTGATAATGGGAAATAACATTGATTTAGAGGTCATGTTGGAGGATGCAGATATGGAAGGTTCCCACAGTGATTTTATTATAAGTGTGGATTGATAGACCACTATTAGTGTAAATACCCCCAATATCCTAATTGATAGTATTGATGTAGCATGCACAAGGTTGAGGAACACCCAAACCTATATAAAACTATCACAAACAAGGTAAAGCATGAGAATGTCTTAGGGATGATAAGTTATGTGCACAACCCCAACCACTAGGTCTCAAAGGCATAGAAGAAGAAGAATGTTGGAGTAAAGGTACATATGATGATACAAAGTGGTGTGAATACACAACAAATAACAGCCTCCAAGGAATAGGCTAGGATAAGATGTGATCTTAGGAGGCCAAAACCAAAAGTGGCACACCCAAAAACCCATATAACCCTTTGTCTATAAGGATCCTACCATGATAAGGTGTTACACAAAGCCATGGTTTTAATTTAGAATTTGCAGGGTGAGATTCGACTTGCTCGAGATCAAGAGGATAATGATCAGTACGAACTCAAACACACGAATAAAATTATAATGAAATGGATAACATATTATCTCTCCTATGCTACAAAATAATGGCTCCCATTCTCAATAATTTCTTAGATGATCATGAAGAAAATTTCCCATTCAATGTTCCTATTATAATAATTAAGATTATTGTTGTAAATAATTTGTTTATGTATCATCAATACATATTTATTTGGTTATTTTTATTGTACATGTCAAACCTATTTTTATCTTCCCATCCATTTGTTGTTAGACCTACCTTCCATGTTTATAGGAAATTTTATAGGCTTTTATAATGTGAGCCTCTCCAATAATGAATATTGTGGGTTCTTGATTCTCATTGTATGTGAATTCTAATATTGTAATTAGAGCCTCATGGAGGAAGGATATGATGTAGGGAAATTATCTGAGGTGATATTGTGTGAGGGAGGATGCATGTGGAGATCCATGCACCCTAAAGACTTGCACATAATTTTTTTTCATCAAGAAAGAGAAATTATATCATGGATAATCATCCCTGAAGTGTGGTAATATTATTTGAGATAAATGTGGCATCCCAAAGGAGGAGTTGGAGAGGAAGGCATGCCAAGTTTTGAATCCTTATAGTGTGGTACCATTGTAAGTAGGTGGAGCAGTAAATAAAAATTTCATTATTTAGTTTGGCATCTAAAACCTTATAGAAATAAAACAAAACTATTGTGAGGCACTACTCAAGGTAGAAGGCACCATTCCATTAGTGTCTAAACCTCATAAAAGTAGTGTTAACTAGTTTGAAAGCTTGATGCATTTGTATAAAAATGTGGTGGGTAAGTGAAGAAAGTTGGGGGATAAAAAGGGGTCTACCCATAGACATGTTTTTTTAGGAGGGATGAAGAGCTACCAAGAATAATGACTAGTGGAACAGTTGTGCATTTAGTCTTATAATTAAATTATTAGACATGAGATGAAATAGAAGCGAGTTAGTACCCTTCATCAAGTGTGGATCTTCAAAGAGTAGAGAATGTAGGAGATGACTCAGTAGTGAGTTAAGGCCATCAATAAAGTGTAGATGGGTAGATGATGGGAAGTGCATGAAGTTGACCTAGAGGGGAAGAGGAAGTGGGTCAATGATGGTGACTATAGTTTTGCACTAGCTAATGTTAGGTAATATTTGAAAGAAGAGAATGTGCCTTGTAAATATGCACTCAAGGATTAACAAGACATTAAATAAAGAAAGAGATGACATGGCAAAGAGAGGAGATAGATGATCTATGTATTGATATCATTAGTAGTGTATGCCTATAAATGCTTCATGGTAAGAGGAAGTTAAGAAGGCATCAGACAAGAAGAAGTAACCCATGATCCAACCTTGGGAAGAGAACCAAGGGTGGTTGAGATGCTGACACCGAAGGTCCAAGCTATACTGGAGATAATTGTGTAAGGAAAGCATGCAAGTAGGAGGTCAAGGAAAAAAATAGAGGCATCTCAATAGTTCTATAGTGAAGCATGGAAGATGTACAAAGGAAGGTTTCTGTGAGTGCAATCTCTAGTAGAAAGTGGTAGGGTGAAGTCCACACACTCTAGTAGGAGGAGTGGAGGTCGATGTGAAAGAATGCATGGTGCTTAAGGGGGAAATTTGACATGAAGCTAAACCTCCATCACCCCACATGATTTATTAGTAAACAAAAAATTATCATAAGATGAAGTGTGAGTTTGAATTGCTAAAGAAAGAATAATAGTGCACAAGTTTCACTTACCATAAGAGAAATGCAAATTACATTAAGAATAAGAGGCATGAATCACATGAGCTTGCCAAAAAGTGTATCTTATGGTGACAATTTACAGACAAGTGGATTGAACAAGGAAAGGAAATAAAATAAATAAATCGGTTGTCCAAGGATGGACAACCATGTTAGTGTGGTATGATGTTGACCCTTGAAATTATCTAAGGTATCCAAATTGATGAGTCCACATGTGGTAGATGAGGACATATAAAAACTAGAAGTCTCAAGGAGCAAAGAGTGGTGTGCGTATACCTTAATCATATCTTACATGCATGCACAATGGGAGCTACCAATAAGGCAGGTGAAAGCTAGTAAAGGACAAGTCTATGTGCATAAAATTATAAAACAATATTATCAAGACAAAAAACTATGTGAATCTAGGAACTACAATAGAGTTTGCAAGGATAAATGATGTAATTTATGATTGAAAACTAATCCTGATAGGTAGTTGAGAAGTGACGAAAAAAATGAGATAGATAATGTCAAGCAAACCAAATTAATAACTTTGAAGTGGACAACCAACATAATAACTATTAAGTGTGGCATTTGAGCTACCAAGTGACTCACATGACTCGTGGAAGCCCATAAAAGTTAGGCACCTGATTAAGGGAAAGGGTTCATTACTATTAATTGATCATGCAACCTTACAAAAATGTTGTCAAATTTTGCCTAGAATGTGATATGAATGAAATAAATAATATTGAGGAGGGTTAAGATTAGTAGTAATAGTCTGCAACATTTTAAGCACCATGAGTATCTTGTAATGATGAAATTGAATATAATGGATAGTATTGCTTTCACTATTGTTGTGCAATCAGTTGTGTCTTAGAGAAACATTGTGTTTCGCTTTGTATTCCCCTTGTTTAATGGGGAAATGAATACTTGGATACAATATTATTATTTTTTTATTACATCAGATAAGTGCATACTAGTTTATTGCCTTGTATTAATGAATAGTACCAAGTGAAATCTAAGTGTCAAAGTGCACAAGAAACAACATGTGAGACAATGCACTCACCATCACTACAAATAATTACCACCCCCAACCACCCACCCCCCCAACCACCCACACCCCCCCGACCCGACGACTCCCACAACCCCCCCGCCTGCCGACCTACCCTCATTCCCCTCTCTATGTTTTGGGCGAGTGCATAAGGTTCCCTTACATGATATGTCATTGTGATTAGGTTAAATGTTAGTATTTTGAAAATTGTGCATGTAGGATCAACACATGTTCAACCAAAAGTAGGCCAATAATTACCTTTTTATGTGTCCCATGTGACCAGAATGATGTAATATTGTTTAGCTAGTCAATTATACCAAATTAAATTATTATGAGTCCTAATGAAATAACTATTTAGGCACAATTCATAGATATACTTTTAACATTTATATTATTATTTTCAGATATATAGACTTTAACTTGTAAGATAATTATTACATTGACAATTATGGTTGAGTTTAAATACTTGCCTTGTCTCCCCCAGATGTGGCCTGACTCAAAAATGAGACAAAATAACACATTATAGTACTAGTGTTTGTGACAATCGATGTCAAATATTAGAAGATAAGAAAAATATATGTTACCTTTTTTTACGTCCCACGTGACTAGAATAATGTAATGTTTCTTAGCTAGTCAAGTAGACCAAATTAAATTATTATGAATCCTAATGAAATAATTATTTAGGCACAATCTATAAATAAACTTTAACATTTATATTATTATTTTCAGATTTATAGATATTAGCTTGTAAGAGATTTATTAAATTGACAGGTATGGTTGAGTTTAAATACTTGTATTGACTTCCCTAGATGTGCCCTGACTAAAAAATGAGACAAAATAATACATTGTCGTACTAGTGTTTATGACTATTGATTTCAAATATTAGAAGATAAGAAAAATATATGTTACCTTTTTGTGCATCCCACATGCCCAGAATTATGTAATGTTGCTTAATTAGTCAATTAGACCAAATTAAATTATTATTAATCTTAATGAAAGAACTATTTAGGCACAATCCATACGTGGACTTTAACATTTATATAGTTATTTTCAGATATATAGATTTTAGCTTGTAAGATAATTATTAAATTGAGAGGCATGGTTGAGTTAAAATAATTGTCGTATCTCCCTCAGACTACCTTGATTTAAAAAAAAAGATAAAATAATACATTATAATACCAATATTTATGACCATTAATATGAATTATTAAAAGATAAAAAAAAACATGTTACTTTTTATACACTGATCAATTAAACCAAATTAAATTATTATAAATCATAATAAAAAAATAATTTAAATATAATCTATAAATAAATTTTAACATTTATATTATTATTTTCAAATATATAAAATCTAATCTAAAATACTTGTTGGATTGATAGATAAAGTTGAGTGGAAATACCTTAACCTGCCTCCCCCACATACCCCTACTCAGAAAGGAAACCTGCCTCCCCTACACACCCCTCCTTTGAAAGGACAAAATATTTGTGGCCATTGATTTTAATTATTAGAAAATAGGAAAATATTTGTAATATCGTTTAACTATTCAGAAAGATGAAAGTCCCATTCCGACCATATAGTCCAATGCGATCTCTTGAATTCCAATAATAAATTTTGCGTCAAGAAATGAGTTCCATTTACATTTTGAGTGAACCATCCCACACCAAAACCCTAATATATTCGGCCTATGCCTTATTAATATCCTCTCAGATTAGCATATCTCTACCCATTGTAGGGTCCTGTCTTCAATAGCATTGCAAAATCTTGACTTAGGGTTTAGAGATAACCCATTAATTTCACAGAGACACACAACAGGTATTGGCCAAAATGGTGATAGGAGGTAGAATTTTAGAAGCTCTTAACGTGAGAAGAATGGGTTGTGGCGAGAAAACACTAGTTCTTTCCCATGGCTTTGGTGCAGACCAGTCAGCATGGAATAAAATTTTGCCTTCTCTGGCAACTAATTTTAAGGTCATAGTGTTTGACATGGTGTTCTCTGGAACTGTCAATCCCATTCACTTTGACTTTAATACATATACTTCTCCCTCTGCTTATGCAACTGATCTTCTCGCCATTTTGGAGCAGCTCCAGGTTGACAAGTGCATTTATGTTGGTCACTCAGTCTCCGGCATGGTGGGCTGTATTGCCTCCATTGAAAGACCCCATCTGTTTGAAAAAATAGTCTTACTGGGTGCTTCTCCAAGGTAGTGAGTAATAAACTGTCTTCTAATTTATTTATAGCCATAGATAAACTAATAACACTTTGTACTGTTGGCTGTATAACAGTTTGTACTGTTGACTGTAATTTATATTCCATTCCATTCAATTTGTTTTTAGGGCAGCCCTTGTGTTAAGGGCTATTATGTGTGTTAAGGGCTGTTTTCATAATAGGAATGCCCTTGTGTCAAGGGCTTGTTTTCATAAGGAACATTTTTGTGAATAGGATGGTCTATATATCAAGTAGCTGTTTTCGTAAGTAATACTTTTGTTACTACTCTTGAACCCATAGATTGTTTGGTCTCGTAAACGTGATTAAAATCTGTCGTTTAATGATATTAATATATAAATTAATTATTTACTTTCAGATGTTGTATTTTATAGATATTTGAACGATGAATCCTACGAGGGAGGATTTGAACGAACAGCAATTGATGGCATGCTGAGCACCATAAAATCTGATTATACAGCATTTGTTTCAAGCTTTGCTCGTCAGCTAGTAGGTGTAGACGACCCC
>JARHVA010003893.1:0-20000 GCA_037957365.1 Torreya grandis | reverse complement strand
CAATGCGTTCAACGAGGCTTGTTTTTAAAGAATCTTGGTTCAAGCGGTCAAAGGGAATGAAACATTGAACCGTTGAACCAAAGTTGGTTCAATCAGTTGGTTCAATCGATAGGTTCAAGGGGTTGCCCCAAAGCCAAAGGATCAAATAGCCCTTGCAGAGGGCAGCAAACAAAACCCCGATAGAATGCAATGGAAGCTGCCATGTATCTTCACCTATTTCTCAACGGATGCTGCCACGTGTCACAATTCGAGATTCACATGAAATCAACTAAGGCAAATTTCCAAGGGATAAACAGTCCTTGCAGAGGACACTCAGAAGCTGAAATGAACCATTGCAAAAACCTAAAAGGCTAATTTGGAGCTCAAACGGCCCTTGTGGAGGGTAGGAAGGAGGCAAATGGACCGATTCAATGGCCAAAAGAGCAAAGGGATTTCCTTTGAAAAAGTTCCCCTAACGGAAAGACTAAGGCAAGAAACGAATTCTTTCAGACAAAAAGTTTGAAGAAATTCGGGGAAGCTATGGGAGAAAAGCCCGAAAGAATTTCTGAAGGCCAAAGACAAAGCAACCGAAACAATTCTTGCGGACTTTTTGTCCACGGGAAAGCTCTGAAAGACTCTGAAGACAAAACGCTGCCGAAGGACCCCAAACAGTAGGTTCCCTTGCGAGGGACTCTCGGATGCCAAATTAAAGGACACTTCCCCAAAGCCGAAGGGTCACCTTCCCTTCATGAGGATGCAAAATAAGAAATCCAAAGGAAGCAAGTAGCAAAAAAGGCCGAGTCAAGATCAAGCTAAAGAAAGTCCAAGGGGTGATGCACTCGAAGATGTCAAAGTCAAGAACGGCGAACTAACCATTGGAAATCCAAACATAGCGATGGGTGCGCGAACGTGAATTTCAAGGTTCGTACAATAGCTGTTGATTTTGAAAAGCTTTAAAGAAGAGCCAAAGAACTTAGTGACCCGCCAAAAGAAGCCCGAAGGCCATCTGAATATCGCTTGAAGGGAAGATACCCTTGCAGAGGGCTCTTGCCAACCCAAAATGGACCCGAATGCATTCCAAGGCTTTAAGGCCAAGACTAGCAGGAAGCAACTAAGGAACAGAACATCAAATTGAATCAAGGACCCGATTCAAATAACCAAAAAAGGAGGAATGATGAGGAAGGACCAGAAACATTTGCATATCAGATATGTTTCTAGAAGTAGACCACTAGGTGGATATTGAAAGATGCAAATTTTCAATAGCGTGACCCGTTTCTCTGCATTGAGAAAAGCAAATGGGTAAATGCCCCTAAATTCTAACATGTCTTCTTAACAAAATTCAATGCAACATGATGTGTTACTATTCCCAAGTTCTTCTTGAAGAGGCTATATAAGGGACTCTCTTGTTTTTGTAAATATCGCTCTCGAATTATCAAAAACTAAACTCTGCCCAAATTGAAAGGCATTACTGAGACTTTGAGCTCAGATTGTTGATCATACTTTGTTATTGGAATAAGAAAACAAGTGACTTTTCAGACTTTGTGTTGTGATATCTTTTTTGTTGGAGAAACTGTTCTTATGTCTTTTTCTTTAATATATTTTCTATTCTTTTAATTCAACAAGCAAAATTAGTAAAAGTAGTCAGGAAGGTGTCTTGAAGTCAACTGTGGAGAGACTTTGTGCCCCCATAATTGCCTTTAGTGTGTTTTCTTTTTGTTTCTATGTAAAGGACCTTAGGATGACTTTGTGCCCTCATTGTCCTTCGTATCTCACTCTTGAAAAATTTAGGCAAAGACTTTGTGTTACATCTCAATTTGTTGGTTACTACGACCTTGGTTACAGATTTCTCCTTTGATCTGCACGCATCATCTCTAAAAAAAGAGAGATGGATGGTTTATCCTACCCTTGAGTATTATTTTTTGTTTATATATATATATATATATAGCATATCTATAGGGAACCTCCCCTTGATGAGAGGAGAGATTAGTCCCCTTTTGATGTAGTGAACCTACACATTGTTAAAATTTTCCTCCCAACCTTGCACAATAGTTTTTGGCAACTCCGCTGGAGATATAGTTATGTGCATTCTGAAACCTCATGTTTCAGATGAAATTAGTTTTTACCATTATCCATTATAGACTCCATTCCATTTCTGTGTTTTACCCATTATTATTATAATCTTACCATTCACCTCCACACTAACTAGGAAAGAACATGCAGTTTAAAGCCTCAAGTTTCAAACTGAAGCAAGGTCAATTCTTTTCCATTTTTGTTTCACAATCTGGCAGATTCAAGGTATACACGAAGCCAAAGGGCTAAAGGTATTGTTAACTCTGTATTCGAGTTGGTACATCAAAGTAATTTTGATCTATTTCCTTCACCATCTCACCTCCAACGAACCAAGATCTTTCCTCCTACTAAAGTCAGATCTCCATTGCCAAACGAAGTATCTACTTCTGCTGTCGATAAAGCTTTGCCAATAATTACCCCTTTGAGATTTGTTATTCCTCTTTTTCATAGTCATATAATGGCAGTTCAAGGCCCCTAGGGTAATTATTTTGGTCCTCTCAATCTTACTCCACCTCTACATGAGCTTTCACGTAGTTGAAAGAAGAATTTTCCCAAATTCTATGGTGATGGGAAAGTTCATCCTGATGAACACATTACAGCCTTCAGCATAGCCTATGGCGTAATTTGAGTAGAATTTGAAGATGTAGTAGTCAGGCTATTTGTAGAAACATTACAAGGTGCTACTGCAGATTGGTTTTATCATCTATAGGCTCGGTCAGTAACTGATTGGAATACTCTCAAAGCTAAGTTTGAAGCCATATTCAAACCTACAGAAGATGCACATGCACTTCTGGCTCAACTTACATAGATGAAGAAAGAACCTCATGAACCAATGAGGGACTTAATAGCCAAGTTTGACAAACTAAGGAGTAGAATTCATGTAATTGCTCAACCTACAGCTGAGAATCTCAAATGCTTCTTCATTAATTCTCAGTTACCTGAAGTAAGTTTTCTTTTGAGACGTACTGGTCAAATAGATCTTGCTGTAGCTCAACATTTGGACACTAAGGTAGAAGATGATCTCATCTTAGCAAGGAATATAAGAAGAGATCTAAATAGGAATAGACCCTCATCATCTTTTGAATATTCATCTACATGCACCACAGATTCAATGGTGTAGAAGTTGGCAAATGAGTTGCTTACTCTAAAAAAGCAAATGACACAATGAATGTCTTTTGCACCTTCATACAGAGATATGCCAAGAAGGACATTTCCAAATTAGTCATATCAGGGCAATGCTACTGGGAATCAAGGGCAACAAAATCATCTTCCTCCCGCACAAGGGAAACTTGCCCTGGAAGCTCCTCCAACCAATTCAATAATGGGATATCTTGAAGCAGAATCAGAGTTCTCTTTCTAGCCTAAATTGAATCAAGAAAATGACATTGATCTCTTTGTAGAAAATCAATAAGAATCAACTGGTGACTCCCACATTAGTTTCCTGAACTACCAAGATGAACCCAAAAGTGAAGGAGAAGCTTTTGATGGATCATATGCAGTGTTTACCAGATCCAAGAACCAATCAGTTTAGCAAGCTAATAAAGGGAAGACAGAGGAGCAACCTCAACCAGCAATTACAATTGCTAAGCATGGAATCACTCTGCCTTTCCAGTCAAAGGATCCGGTGATCACGCAAAAGGTAAGTACATCAATTTCACCTTTACCTTCTACTTCAATTTCACAAACTAGCCCTTCTCCCATCCCTCCTAAAACTAAAAAGGTTGAAATACCTTCCTCTGTACTTAGCTCAATTCAGCCATTTGATATAATTGATCACGTCAAAAAGACAAAAATACAAATGTCTGAATTTGAATATTTGTAGACCAATCCTGTTCAATTGGATAAGTTGGTCCAATATGTCAAGAACCAAACCATCCTTGTAGGACAAGAAGCTAAAAATGTAATCTTTGATTCACCAAAGAACATGCCCATTCTGAATAATCTTGTCATTGCTCTTCCAACTGCCCATGGGAAAATAGAACCTTTCTATGTTTTCCTATTAATAAATGGTCACAAGCTAAGTAATTATATTATAGACTCAGGTGCATCTGACAACATCATGCCTGCTAAAGTAGCCGAGTCTCTGGGTCTCACACTGACCAAAAACTTTGGGAGATGTTTCTCCATGGAGAACAAGCAAGTACCACTACTAGGGCAAATCAAAGATGCTCAATTTGCATTTGCAGTCTTTCCAGACAAGAGAATCAAGATGGTTGTCTTGGTGGCTGATGTTCTAGCATCTTATGGCATTTTGCTTGGACAAAATTTCTACAAGGACGTGGGAGGAGAACTAAGCATGGACTTGTCTGAGGCAAGGATCCCTATCCAAGGCATAATGAAGAGATTGCTTGCTAAAAAAGAGGCAAAATATGTGGTCACCCAAACATCGGCCCCTGCAACACAAATTTTATTTGAGTCTTCAGGTAGGGGTAATTATTTCTTGACCATAGAGAATGTTTATGTTTCTACAGATGAAAGTCCTGTAGCTGACAATCCAAGAATTGATCCAAACAAGATGTCAAGAGAATTGGTAGAGCGCAATATAAATAAGGAAGGATCATCCATCTCTAATGAAGAGAAATCTGATAGGAGATCAGCTTCTGATGTGCTTGGATCCTAGAATCTAATGGTAGCAATTCTTCCACCAACGATGGAGTTGGGACTGTGTTGATATCTCCTCAAGGAGATATTCTTCCTTCATGCAATTTGCAATTCAACAACACCAACAACATAGCTGGATGCAAATATATATTGCTTAGATTGAAGATTGCTCAAGATGAAGAGATCAAACTCCTTCACATCAAAGGAGATGCTAAGCTGATAGTTTGTCAGGAGTTTGATGTGGACAATCCAATCATGTGTTGGACTGAACCAGAAGAATAACCAATTATGGTAATAGACCATGTTGCTACAAATCAAAATCAGGAAAAGGAACCCTTCACCAAGAAAGCAAGGAGTTATGGCTTTCAAATTGAAGACCACATCCTGCCATGGGGCAAGAAGAAGAAAAAACCAAGAGGAAGTTGCAAAAAATTGGTTTCCTAGTGGAGAGTTCCATTCACCCGTCACTGTTTCTGGGGACAAAATGTCTTCTTGTTGGTTTATCAGGATAGAGCACTATTTTCACTACCTCTCAGGAATCAACATCTGAAACACTTCAACTATTGAAGTATCAGATCATTTCATCTATATATATGTATATCTGTATAGTCTTTAGTTCTGTTTTATTTTGTCTGTTTCTTTTTTTTTGATGCCTTCCATTTTTGGGTAACATGACTCCGTAGCCTAATGGTACACATGAAGACATTGGAGATTATGGATTCTACTCCCTTCAATTATTTTTTACAATTGATAGAAGTTCCTCAATTGGAGCCAACTGTTGTCCCCAAAAATAGACTTCTCATTTTTGAGACAACATGTGAACTATTTTGGTCCTACAGACCAAAATTGTCTCTTCCCTTCTCGAAATTTGTCTTAAGAATTCAAATTTCTCATTTTTAAAGCTTCTCATAAATCTACGAACTCTGCAGGCTTAAATCTATGGACTCTGCAGGCTTGAATCTACAGATTCTGCAGGGTTGAATCTACAGACTCTGCAGGCTAGAATCTACGGACTCTTCAGGTCAAGTTCAACAGACTTCACAGGTTGATTTCTACGGACTCTGTAGGAAAGAAGCAAGCTCTCAACACTTAGGCATTTTTGAAGTTGGTTCAATGACAAGGCTCAACCAAAAGAGTTCATCGACAAACTTCTAAGCAATGATTGAACCATTGAACTGTTGAACCATTTTAGTTCAACGTGTTCAACAAGTTCAAAGGTTCAACATCAGCAACAAGAGTTCAACCGCTTCAAGGTTCAATAGGTTCAAAGGCTTCTACAAGTAGGTTCAATCAAAAGAACATGTTTTCGACGCTTGAATCATTGAACCGTTGCAAAAACCTGAAAAGCTAATTTGGAGCTCAAACAACCCTTGCAGAGGGCAGGAAGGAGGCAAATAGATTAATTCAAAGGCCAAAAGAGAAAGGGGATTTCCTTCAGAAAAGTTCCCCTGGCGGAAAGACTAAGGCAAGAAATGAATTCTTTCAGACTTCTATCCGAAGGAATTCCTTTGGACAAAAAGTCTAAAGAAATTCGGGGAAGCTACGGGAGAAAATCCTGAAAGAATTTTCGAAGGCCAAAGACAAAGCATCCAAAACAATTCTCGCAGACTTTTTGTCTATGGGAAAATGTCTGCAGGAAAGCTCTGAAAGACTTCGAAGACAAAAGGCCACCGAAGGACCCTGAAGGGTAGGTGCCCTTGCGGGGGACTCTCGGCTGCCAAATTAAAGGACACTTCCCCAAAGCTGAAGGGTCACCTTCCCTTCGAGAGGATGCAAAACAAGAAATCCAAAGGAAGCAAGTAGCAGAAAAAGCTGAATCAAGAGAAATCCGAAGAAAGTCCAAGGGGTGATGCTCCCGAAGACGTCAAAGTCAAGAATGATGAACTAGCCGTTGGAAATCCAAATGTAGTGACGGGTGCGTGAACATCAATTTCAAGGTTTGTAAAATAGCCGTTGATTTTGAAAAGCCTTAAAGAAGAGCCAAAGAACTTAGCAACCCACCAAAAGAAGCCTGAAGGCCATCCGAAGATCGCTCAAAGGGCAAAGACCCTTGCGGAGGGCTCTTCTCGACCCAAAACAGACTTGAATGCATTCCAAGGCTTTAAGGCCAAGACCAGTAGGAAGCGACTAAGGAACAAAACATTGAATTGAATTAAGGACCCGATTCAAATAACTAGAAAAGGAGGAATGACGAGGAAGGACTAGAAACATTTGCACGTCAGATATGTTTCTAGAAGTAGACTGCGAGGTGGATATTGAAAGATGCAAACTTTTAATAGCATGACCCGTTTCTTTTCATTGAGAAAAGAAAATGGGTAAATGCCCCTAAATTCTAGCATGTCTTCTTAACAAAATTCAATGCAACATGATGTGTTACTATTCCCAAGTCCTTCTTGAAGAGGCTATATAAGGGACTCTCTTGTTATTGTAAATATTGCTCTCGGATTATCAGAAACTAAACTCTGCCCAAATTGAAAGGCATTACTGAGACTTTAAGCTCAGATTGTTGATCATATTTTGTTATTGGAATAAGAAATCAAGTGACTTTTTAGACTTTGTGCTGTGATATCTTTGTTGTTGGGGAAATTGTTTTTATGTCTTTTTCCTTAATATATTTTCTGTTCTTTTAATTCAACAAGCAAAATTAGTGAAAGTAGTCAGGAAGGTGTCTTGAAGTCAACTATGGAGAGACTTTGTGCCCTCATAATTGCCTTTAGTGTGTTTTCTTTTTGTTTCTGTGTAAAGGACCTTGGGATGACTTTGTGCTCTCATTGTCCTTCGTATCTCACTCTTGGGCAATTCAGGTGGAGACTTTGTGCTACATCTCAATTTGCTAGTTACTACGACCTTGGTTACATTTTGTAATTACTACCAGGAAGATTCTTGTGGTTTGCTAAATAGTACTTCTAAAAGAGGAGTGCTTTCTGTCATTATCCCTAAGATTTCTCCTTTGATCCACACGCATCATCTCTAAAAAAAGAGAGATGGATGGTTTATCCTACCCTTGGGTATTATTTTTTGTTTATATATATATATATATATATATGGAATCTCCCCTTGATGAGAGGAGAGATTAGTCCCCTTTTGATGTGGTGAACCTACACATTTGGACGACCTATATATATATATATATATATATATATATATATATATATATATATATATATATATATATATATATATATATATATATATATATATATATATATATATATATATATATATATAGGGAATCTCCCCTTTATGAGAGGAGAGATTAGTCCCCTTTTGATGTGGTGAACCTACACATTTGAACAACCAATCTTCCTACTTTGGCTGATCAGACCTATTTTTTTATCAGTACGCTGATCGAAAAAATATTCAACCAACAATAATAATAATGATGGAGAGTGTTTATCTTCTCATCCAAAAATTTACAATATCACATGGGCATTCTCTAAATCTATCAAATTTTAGTGGTGGCATTTTATCGGAAGTAGTTTTACTCACATTGGGTAATGCTTTATAAACTAGTTCCTTTCCTTTATTATGTACCTTAATTTTATTTGTTTCAATTGACTCCTATAAATTATGAATAAATTTAAAAAAAAAAATCTTATAAATTTGGGATCTAACTTTGGCTTTTTATAGATAACTTCCTGGTTGTGTGAAGTTGATCCTGCTCATTAGCCTTTAGTGTAGTATAAATTTAAGTCACATGCATAATTAAACACATCCATCTATAATTTTACTAAAGATAAAATGTTTTTCTAAATCTAAGGGTTGATAAGTTAGCAAGTGCAAACTATTTTTTAACTATAAGCTAGAATATTCAATAATCTCATCATGACCTTGTTACAAAACTTGTATACATTTTGATGTTAGATTAGGTACCATGTGCCTATGATAATGTGATAAAAATACATCTTTTAACTTTTTAAAGTGAAATAGGGAGCCACTAGGTAAACTGTAAAACCATTTTAAAGCATCTTTTGTGAGACTTATTTGATAATATTTTAGTAAAATGCATCCATCATTACCCCATTCTTAGTTAAAGATAGTGCATATTAAGTTAGATGAGTATAAGGATCTCCACAACCATTGAAAAATGGTAGTGTAGGCATAATGAAATAGTTTGCATATAGATGTTCATATAAAACTTGTGTAAAATTATCATTTATATTTGCACAATATGAATTCATTTTCAAAGTGAGATCAAAGACTTTATTTTGAAGGTATCCAATAACATGCATGATGGATAAAATATGAATAGGAGCAATGGTAGTGGTTTGGAAAGGCTCATTTTTTTGTTGTAATTGGTCATGTGTTTTGCATTTCTTAGGATTACATTCTAACATAAAATCGGTACAAACATGGAAATCCTTACCTTTTTTATTTTTTGAAGTTGTATAGAAGTAGAAATAGGGTATTGCTCTTTATTTAATTCTAGTGATGTAGGAGAGAATAGAGAATACTTAAAATAGGTATTATCATGAAACTTGCATTGAATGGATAAAGGATAACTGTCATGAGAATCACTGCATAGTATCTCATTATCATTATTTTGTAAACTTTGTTTTCTTAATTCACATTTATTTGAATCTTGTAACATTTCAAGAGAGTGATATTAATTTATAACATTACTTATTGCTTCCAAGGGAAGATAGATATTTTCACAAGCTTGCATATCATTAACTATGTCTAGAGGAGAATGTGAGAAATCATGTGCATTCATATAATTGTTTACCTTTAGAATTAATTAGAAAAATAAATTAACTTTGAAGTAATGTAAACTTGAAATCTGATCTAGTAAGATGAATAAAAAATATTTTTTATTGAAAAGTGCTTTTATTAATTCAATAAATTACAACTATTCATACAAAAGAATAGGGTGGAATGGTCACACTCATAATTTTGACACCATGCCAAATGACCATGGGAAAAGTATGAACAAAGATAATAAATGATACCAACCAAAATAGGGTAAAGAAAAGACATAATTAATATACTGCCACAAACATAGAAGTAGGAGGAGGTGGAGGTGGGGGGCTATCAGGCTTTCCTCCCCACCCCACATTAGTAGGTAGGTCCTCAGAGTCATGGAAGGGATCCTAAACACCAATAGTGTCTTCAATTTCATTCTTGTCTTTTCCATTAGACCTTTACAGGGAAATGTCCAAGGCTAACTTTGGAAACTTATCTAGCTAAGGAAGCAAAGTGTCTCAACTATCTAGCTAGTCTTTGGTAGGAGGGAGATCCCCCCAACCACCTATCTATGGCTAAGTATGAGGCCCCCAACCATCTTATTGACCATGAAGATGTAAAATAGCACCCCACTATAAGATTCTTCTTGGTGGAGACCTTAAAGACCATGCAGGGGTAAGGAGTGCCCTTTCCATCCTCTGAAATGTCACCTCCTCGAGCCATGATCAGATGTCAAAGCTGAGCCATGATGATAAGGATGTGAGGGAGGCACCTAAATGATAACATAAGGGAAACCAACCTAATACTCCATCAATGATTGAAGATGGGAGAGATCCCTATGGACTTTATCAATCTAGTTAAGGAGCTGAAGAGATAAATTAGAAATAACATTAACTTTATTAGCCATAAATAAAAACCTATCTAAAGGTTAATTGTTAAAGATAACATCATTTATGTCTTTCCATATAAGAAAAGAATATCAATATGAAGAATAAGCCAAAATTTTTGTATTTTATAGGCAAAAGGGCCAAGTCCCCTAGGAGAGCAATTTTATAGGTCAAAGGCTTAGGGAAAAAGGGTTAGAACAATGAATGAATCCATCTCCAAGTAGACTGGGCATATGGGCAAAACCAAAACACATCCTTAACCAACTCAGGTTGCCCATAGGATGGTCACAAGGGATTGGAAACCCTAATGTGCTTGATTGTTTCTCTTAGTGAGAGCCCACGGTAAAATAAACACTAAATAAAATGAGTTTTTTTTTGGCTCAATGGGCATAACCCACATCATGGAAAATCTTCTATCCCACACAGAGTGGTGAGACTTGATATTCTAAACCCTGTTCAATTTTTCTAAGGGAAGACCCTTAGGAGCTAGAATTTGATACCCTAGGCTAGGAGTGTAGTTTATAAAAGGGGTGGTCATACGCTAATTCTAATCGCTCAACCATGGAGCTTTAGTGGAAACACCAATTTTGTGAAGAAAGGAGTCTGAAATGGATTTCTAAATTTGTTGGATGGACTCAACATCACTGTTGATCAACTTCAATTTTCTTTTAATCTGGTCCCAAGGAATCTAATCCCTATTCTAATGACAAAACAAGTCCCTAATGGTTTTGATCCCCCATCTGAAGAGTTGTAGGCTCTTAATCTAGGGAACCTAGGCAAGAGGGAAATTATGAAAATTAATTGAAGGAGACCATGAAAGGGATAAATAAAAAATATTACTATGAAAATACAATGATAAATAAACTTTACAAAAGTTATAAATTCTTAAAAATAGAAATTAGAGTTAGGGTTAGAGAGATATTTTTGTAAAATAATTTATTCAAACTATTTTATTCATTTTTTTATTGTAACTAAATGAAACTAATTATAAAAACCTTGAAATGCAATGTTAATTATAAGCAGTGCCTTGATGTATTTTGGTACAGGTGTGAAACAACCAAATAGGGTCACAGTGTATCATTATCCTCTAGTGTGACTTTGTCTATGTTGATTATGTGCTGAATCTAAAATTATGGATTGGTTTGCCACTATCTGAATATTATCTAATTCTATGCAAACTTTATTTGGATGTTTATTTCACCTTCAAAATAAAAAACCTAGCCTACAAAAGGAGACATACAAAATAAAATGCCTAGATGGAAAAAGGGGGGAATGCAAAATGGTCGAGTTATCCTTAGAAAACCCTTTGTTAACCCAGTTCTACCTATATAGTCTAAGTGAACCTCAATTCAATGTAGTTCTCCCTTTAGGGAAGATCATATTGATATAACTAGAAATTTTGATTAAAATGCTTGATAAAATTAGGGATTTGACTTGCAAAAAAACAATGTTAACTTGAGCAATAATTGTACTACTATAACATAATTATAGTAAGGATATTTTCTAGATATATAGATTCTTTTGAAATTGTTTTTGAAAAAGAGTGTTAGATAGATTAACCAGGGGTTTCAAGTGAGACACTTGATGTGCTCTTATAAGAGAATTTTTGAATTATTTGTGATAATTGACCTATTAACATGTGTGGAAATTTTTTTAGGAAGTGTGTCAATTTTAAAAAACTAGTATTATATACAAGTCTACACTAATGGAAATATGTGAAATGCTTCTTTGTCTACCTAGTGCATACTAGTCAAAAATAGACAAAGACTTATGAAACTGGAATGATAGTTAAGTATCTAATGATTAGGGATGAATGAGAATAAATAAGGGAAGTCTAGAAGATATTCTCTTTTAGAGATTAACCTTATTTGAGTTTCATTTAGTCTTTTAGGCTTATCTTAAGTCTTTGTTAGGTATGCATTTTTTATTATTATAAATGTAATTTATCCCTAATTTATGAGGTGTCTACAATCTCTCTTATCCACTTGTACAGTTTTAGAGTTACTTACACAAGTAACTTCTCTCCCCACATGCTGCACACTTCCCCCTCTCTTTGAGAATATGACACTTGGCACACACTAAGGAGGTCTTGTAAGGTCATGGTGGGATTCTTGTAACTCCTCCATCCTTATTTTTGATATATTTAAAGAGCCCTCTCCTCCTCTTTTATATGACCAATCTTGCTCTTGCAATCTTATGATGCTCTTTTGGATTGAGATTATTATTCTTTCTCTCTCTCTCTTGGATTCTACTTGCTATGTACTTTGATTTATAAGGCTCATAATAATATTGTGAGATTTTTCTCTATTTGTCAGTTTCCTCATTTGTCAATTCTTGTCTCAATCTTATGGCTTGATTCTCTATTAAGATGATAATGATTCAATTTTCATTCTTTATCTCTATTCTTTCAACATTTTTATGTGATCTTGGCAAATAATATAATATGATATCAAATCTTTGGTCACTTTAATATTGAACTTGAATTTTGTGTAAGTATTTCTTAGAGGAATCTCAATTAATTTTCAAATCCATCTCATTTTTACCCTAAATTATTTTTAAGTTTTTTACCCTCTAAGTTGAATTGCAACTAGTTTTTTAATTTAAAAAAGAAGGTTTGGTGCAATTTATTGATGAAATTTCATTTAATTTGTTCTTGCATCATCATTTTGCTCTCATTTTTGTGTAATTTTTTTTGCTTCACCTCCTCTCAACCTTAGCTACAATTTGCAATTTTTTGTTTATCATTTGAATACTTACTTTTTGGTAAATGTGTTAAAGTTTTGTGATAAATGTGTGTGTAGTGTAAAATATGGTTAGAATATTCCATGTTAATATACTTTACATCTCTTAATAGTTTGAGAATTAAATCCAAACTTTGTCTCATTCAAAAGCTCGTGGAAGAATTGTTTTTGAAAAAAAAAAAAATCAATTTTTTTAAAGTTTTTTTCCCATCTTTTATGACATGAACAGTGATCTAACCCACCACCTCAAAAAAATAAAAAATTGTTTGAAGTGCAGGTAAAGATATTAAAATCCTCGTATTTGTATATTTTATTAGTTAAAAATTAAAACTACCAATTTTTTTCCTTCTTCAAACAAAGTTTGTTTTTATATAAAAACCTTTTTAAAGTTTTTTGGTGAGTTGTTCAATGATTTAAACTCATTTTATTTGCACCTCTATTTTAAAAAAAAAAGGCATTTCATTGCATATCAATAGTTTTTTTTTGGTTTTGTTCAAAAATCATATGTGGTGATTTTGGTGTGAACTTATATTTACAAGTTAATTGATCAAAATTTTAAAATTTCTTTATATATCAAATTTAACCATATACTAGTTGTGTAAATACATTCAAAATGGTCTTCTCACACATTTAAATTAATAAGAAATTGATTATCCTTTGTGTGTAGCTCTTTTATTTTATTTACTAATTTTTAGTAAATTTAATTTCACAATTGTAATAACTTGTTTTTATTTGCAAGAAAGGTTAGTGTAAGTGTTTTTTATTAGTCATAGTTATTGTAAACTTCTTGCATAATTTTTTTGAAATGTTTTTCAAATTAGCTAGTTTTTATCTTTTAAAAAAATTATGTAAATTGTTCCTTTTAAAAATGATGAAATCAATGCTTTTAAGCACCAACTTTAATATCAAGAGTTGACTATTTATACTTTTCAAAACTTGTTTCATGGTCATATGGAGAAAATATAAACTTCTATTGATGTTTTAAATGTTAAATTTACATATTTTACACATAATAATGTCACTACCAATGGTCTTGAATGCATTTATAATCAAACTCATGTGAACAATCTTTCTACTAATTTCAATTTACACATTATAAACTCTATGAGGTACTTAAGTGGTGGATTTGGGAAGTGTAAAATTTATATAATTAAACCTATTTTACTAAATTCTATTACAAATTATAAAATTCTTAGTTTTAATGTTTTTAATGCAAATTTTAAATCTTATTTTCCTCCACATCGAATGAATTATTATGTGAATTATTTTGATTATAATATTTGTAATGCTCATATTTTAGTTTAAGAGGTAATACTTTTAAGCATTTTGTAAAATACAGACATCATATCTCTAAATGTTAGAAATTACATCTATAAAAATCTTGTGATAAATATAATCATGATACTTTGTTTTGTTAAAAAATAACTAAACAATTACATCTATGGTAAACATAGTTTTGATTTTTAAAAATACTAGATATTTTAGAGACTTTGATATGTATTCTTGTAATAAATATTTCAATGTTTCACTTAAAATCTCTTTTTCAAGTGACATATCTTTGTCTTCATTTTTATAAACACATTTTGTTACACATTTGTTACTTTTATGTTGCAAAAGAAATATGATTTATTTAGATATTTTTTTTACTAAATTATTTTCGTACAAGATTTCAAACTTTGTGATGGAAGTTATCTTTATAAACATTCTTTTTTATTAAATATATTTTTAGTACATTATTTATATGTAGATTATTCTATGGTATATTATTTACTTAACATGAAAGATTGGTATTAACTTGTTTGTTTTGTAATTTCTAGTGAATCATTTCTCTTTCTTGTTGGTCCTTGTTCTATTGTGGATTGACCATCTTGTCCAAAGATGCTTATTGAAGATTATTTATGGTCACACCTTCATTCTTGAGATTTTTGATGACACCTTATCTTCTTCTTTCTTTCTCAAAATATTTTAATTCCTCTTGAAGGAAGTTTTACTTAAGGGGAAGTACTGTGCAATGTCAACCCCCTTGTTTTTTAAAATATTTTCTCCACTTTTATAACCCCAAATTAATTTTAAGGGGAGTGTTTGATATTAACCTTATTTTGGATTAATTTATTATTTTAAGGCTTGTATTAAGTATTTTTCCAGCTGTTTATTATTATTATTGTTATTATTATTATAAACATATTTTTATCCCAAATTTATAAGGTGTCTCTCACCTCTCTTATCCACTTGTAAGATTTGGGAGTTTCTTACACAAGTAACTTTCCTTTCCCATATGTCATACACTTCCCTCCACTCTATTTAGTAATAGGACACCTGGCACAACTAAGGAGACCTTTAAGGTTATGATGAGATTATAATAAATATCTCATCCTTCCTCTTGCTCTATTTTAAAGAGCCACCTCCTCCTTTCTTTTATGACCAATCTTTCTCTTGTAATTTTGTGATGCTCTTTAGCTTGATGACATTCTTCTCTCTCCCTTGATTTTTACTTGCTATGTACTTAGAGTTGAATTATTTTTAGATCTCTAATAAGAGTGTGAGTTTTTTATCTATTTAATGATTTCCCTTTTTATCAACTCTCATATAAATCTTGTGGCTTGATTCTCTCTCAAGGTGATATTGATTATTATTATTTTTTTCCCTCTATTCTTTCAACATTTTTTATGTGATCTTAACAACTAATCTAGTATTATCAATAATTACAAGACTTTAAAAGCTTTCATTTAGATAAATGGTTATCCAAATGATGACTTGGTCAAGCAAGGTAAATATGTAAAGGACCAACATTTTTAATCATTTATTAATTAAATTTAAATGTCTAAATTCCCTTATTTATTTTAATGATGCATGAATTACTAGAATAAATAAAATGTGATATTTGAACGTGTATACACACTTTATCTTTGTCATGGAGATGTGCATGCCTCCTTGTTGAGATATGTGGAGAAGTGATGAACTGAAAGTGATCAAGACTCAATTTAAAGAATAAGTGTATATACTTTAGCTGGAAATATATATGTTAAAACCTCGTAGAGTATTCTACAATGTGTGAAGAGATGGAAATCAACAAAGTGGTTTGTTAAAGTGAAAATAAAACATTGAGCATCACTAAGATCTCATGTAACCCACTTGTTGAATTGAAAGAGAAGAAGTGGAGTCAGTACATGGATCTATAAAGTGCATCCAATATGTGGAACATCACTAAGATCAAACATGTTTCACTTGTCAAATATGAATCACACCACTGTAGACAAAATTTTATTCAAACTATAAATTCTTAAAATTTGACACTTGATTTTTGAGAAAGATAAAACCTATTTTTTTGCAACATAGTAGCTTGGTCATGAGTGTATGTCATTCCCTCTATACTATAAGAGTTATAATTGTGATCTTTTTAAAATAGTTTGAATCCTTGTAACCATCTTCACACAAATGTGTCTTTGCTCAAGTTATCATCTGAGTGCAGTACATAAATACGTTGAATGCCCTCATAATTTAAAATTAAGATTTTTGTACATTGTAAATTGTCATATATAAAAAAAAACTTCTTGTAGAAACCCATGTTGATGCCCCCTTTAAATATGAGGATATTTTCCTACAAATCACTTATCTCAAAATAAAAAGTGAGTATTTTTTAAAGATAGATAAACATGTAATAGCAATTTCGTATATTAAATTTGTGTTGAAAAATTAAATATGTAACATTGAATTAATTAAAAATGTATATTTTATTTGCATCATGTAAGCTTGATATAGAATTTTAATAATGAACGAATCATGTAAAAACTTATGATTAATGTATATGTATTTTAAATGTTGAAAAATTGAAGCATTGAATCACCTAAATAATGTGTGTGTGTGTGTGTGTGTGTGTGTGTGTGTGTGTGTGTGTGTGTGTGTGTGTGTGTGTGTGTGTGTGTGTGTGTGTGTGTGTGTGTGTGTGTGTGTGTGTGTGTGACACACACACACACACACACACACACACACACACACACACACCACACACACACACACACACACACACACACACACACACACACACACACACACACACACATATACATACATGTGTGTGTGTGTGTGTACACCCACACACACACACACACACGTGTGTGTCTATGTCTATGTGTGTGTGTGATAATAATCATGGCACCATAGTAACCAATAGAAAATATGTAAGTAAAGTCCCACAATTGTCATGCAGTTAGGCCTAAAGATTGCATACAAGGACATGTAAGATGTCACAAAGAGTGAATTTTTTTTTTGCATGAATGTCACACATGAATCCCAATGGCTGAATATAAGGGACATGAAAGTATTTCAAAATAAAATAATCCCAAAGCCCACACATATAAGGCATGATTTTTCCATACAATGAAAACATATGTTGAACATGTTAAGCACAAAATATACTGAGGGGGGTGAACCAGAATATTATATATCTTTTACTTAATCTGATTTTATTTTTAACCACTAAATCACACATTCAAGATATGTAATAAAATAGAGAGAGAGGAGAGAGAGAGAGGAAGAGAGAGAGAGAGAGAGAGAGAGAGAGAGAGAGAGAGAGAGAGAGAGAGAGAGAGAGAGAGAGAGAGAGAGAGAGATGAGAGAGAGAGAGAGAGAGAGAGAGAGAGAGAGAGAGAGGAATTTTTTAAATGGAAACCCAAATTGGGAAAATCCACAAAGAACAATCTCAATTATATGAATGAACACCAACTCAAAATAAAAAGTTTACAAGCAACAACTTGCAGGAGCACCAACCCCTTTACCAAGCACCAACACAACAATTATTTATGAGCACCAACCCACATGAACACCAACCCCTTGCAAATATTTTTGAGCACCAATCCCTCTTGTGTATAAAACACAACTATCTCTCATGTTTCTTACTCAACAAATGATATAACCCTACAATATCTCTTGATTTTATCTCTTTGAAAACAAATACAAACCATGCACTCTCTTGCATATTACAAATGGATTTTCAAGAATTTATTTATAGATTTCCAAATGACTTTTGGCATTCACCCTTTGTGACCCTTCAATCCTCATGAAAAATGGCACCAAACTTGCATGACCCTTCGTACCCTTGAATTTAAAAATTCATGTGGTGGCCCTTCATAAGCAAATGTGTCATTCTTCTTTTATCTTTATCTTGGTGACTTTTCATATTCCTCAAAGTGTCCCTTCATAGAAAAATACACTATAACCTCTTTGTCTTCACATGGTGACTCTTAAAATTCCTTAAGATGACTCCTCATGAGAAAATGCATCCCATTCCTATTTTGTCTTTTACCTGCATGACTCTGTGACTTCTCCATGGGCCCTCTTTTGACTTATATGCAACCAAAAATATATTCATTAATAGTAAATAAATATTAACACACATTAGCTAAGATATGAATATTAAAAACACCATTAAATGCAATGGGGCATTTATCACCAATATGCTAGAGCTTTCACATCAATGATAATATTTTCAACAATATCCCCCTTTGTCATTGATGGTAACCTCAAACTGAAACTATCATATCCTAAAACTTGTGCATACTGCCATCTAAAAAACATATAGTAACTCCATATTGTAGCAACATATACCTATTTCTCCACGTGTCCCTATACCTGTACCTATTTCTATTCTTCTCCCCCTTTGACATCAATGGTAAAGGGCTACTTGAAGCTAACACTTAGTTCCCTCTCAACTAATGCTAAACCTTAATGGTAGGAAGTAAAATAAATTACTCCCAACTTCTCCTATAGATATTCAAATGTGTCTTTTGGTAGTGCCTTTGTGAAAATATCTACAATCTCCTTTGTATTACTGATATACTCCATCTTAACCTATTGCTTTACAACCTAATCTCTCAAGAAGTGATATTAATGGTAATATGTTTTTTTTTGAATGCATTATTATATTTTTTGAAATATTAATAGAACTTGTGTTGTCAAAAAAAATAGAAATAGGTTTATCATATTTTGCCTTGATATCTTCCAAAGTTTACTTCATCCAAAGCACTTGAGTACAACATAATACTGTTGAAATGTATTCTACTTCATTTGTAGAAAGTGATACTAAATTTTGCTTTTTTACTTAGCGATGATATTAAGCTATCACCAAAGAAGAAATCTCCTCCACTTGTACTCTTTCTATCATCCAAGCACCCTACTCAATTTGCATGTGTATAAGCAACCAAAGTGAAATATTTACCTGTGGGGTACCACAATTCATAATCTAATGTCCCCTTGTTATATCTGAATATTCTCTTCACCAACTGAACATGACTATCTTTTAGAGATGACTGATACCTTTCAACCATACCTACTACATGCATGATGTCTAGCCTCGATGTTATTAAATATAAAAGAATATCGATCATATATCTATACAAAGAATGATCTGTAATAGGTGAATCTTCATCCTTGTTCACCTTATTTGCTATACACATTGGTATGCCAACTGGTGTACAATCCTCAAAACCAAATTTCTTCAAAATTACCTTGGAATATTTACTTTGAGATATGAAAATTATTTTATCTGATTGAAATATTTTTAAACCTAAAAAAAAATGACAATTCTCCAAGCATAGACATCTCAAATTCTTTATGCATATTATTAGAAAATAATTTTGTCATCTTTTCAATGTTTCCTTCAAAAATGATGTCATCAACATATACAAAAACAATCAATTGATGCTCACCTTTTATTTTGATTTATAGATTACTGTCATCAAATCCTTCTTGAAACTTTGTTCCTGTAGGTATTTACCAAGTCTTGCATACCAAGCTCCGGGAGCTTGTTTCAATCCATACAATGCTTTCTTCAATCTTCATACATGGCTACTAATATTTGAGAGAATAAACCCCGCATGCTGCTCAATGTAGACCTCTTCTTCTAGATTCCCATTTAGGAAGATAAATTTGACATTCGTTTGAAAGACTTTGAAAATTTTAAACACTGCATATTCAAGAAACATTCTAATGGTGACTCTTAAAATTTGAAATGTGCCATACTCTCTTTTGTCTTCACATGGTG